>DWOQ01000425.1:0-11626 GCA_018251115.1 Codatractus alcaeus
ATAAAACCTAGTAAATTGCGTTTATAATGTTATTTCAGTGGTTAGCGTGTTAAAAATAAAACCAACAACATCTTCAGCTTTACAATATTAGTCTATAATTGATTAATTTGATTTTATTTCGTATACATTATTAGCGACCTACACTGAATATATGTACGTTATAACTATTTATAAAATATAACTTCAAAATACTTTCATACTACAGACAGAAGTACCTATAATGTTATTAAATCTTTTGCTAACTACGCGCACACATTTTCCTTATTACTTGTGTTTCTTATTTTCTAATACTTGCATATAGTGGTTTATTACTATTTATAAGGTTGGAGAAAAAGTTTCTTCGCATTTATATGAAAATTAAAACATTTGTTACTAAAGTTTATTTACATTTAACTAAAGTATGTACCTAGGTAGCATTTTGTAAGATAACTTTTTGCCATCTTGTAGATAGGTATATTATCTCATTGCTAACGAAATTTTGGGGCTTCTGATCAAGAAATCGCTACAAGTGGTTTTGGCAGTCTTCGAGTGATGTTAACCTGACACTGTCTCAAGAATTCTGAAGAGACCAAAACAGGGCTATACTGGGGATGCATTAACACCTGCCAGCCAAACTCTTAATTATTCTGAGTGGCAAAAGTTGTGTGAGGTCTAGCGTTATCATGATGAAAAACCACACCTCTTTTATTGTATATTCTTGCCGCTTTCTCTCAACTTCTTGCTTTAATCTCATCAGTTATTCGCAGTAGAGTTCAGATGTGAAGGTTCTGCCTGGCGGTAATGGCTTATAATGAATAATGTCCCTCCAATCCCACCATATACACAGCATCACCTTGTTGCGAAATAACCCCGGTTTATATGTTTCTAGTGTTGTATTATTTTTGTTAAACGTGGCTTTGTAGTAATAAGTTGTAGGTGCAATTAACTACATCCTTCTTACTATATACATATGTCCTTGATATTTATATATAACGAGCTTTTGTCCGCGGCATTGCTCGCGTGGAATTTGGACTGCCACATTAACTTTCGTGACAGATCATTTTAGATTCTTTCCGACTTAATTCACATGTATCGTTATATTACGAGCAAAATTACATACAATTATTACAAATTGTCGCCTATGTGATATTCCGGTATAAAACCTATATTATTGTAAAGTTTCATACAAATCCGTCAAGTAGTTTTTTCATGAAAGAGAAACAAATATGTAAGTGTAATATATACAAAATTTCGGATCAAAAAGTTAACGAATGCTCAGTAGTAGGCGGCTAAATGTCCCGCTGTTTTGTGAAAAAAAATATAAATATATAGGTACACATAAGATATTTGTATATGATAGAGTTGATTCCGGTGTTGAGAATTTCTTGATAAATCATGTTAATAAACTAAATATCGACACGGATTTTATACCATTTCGTTATCGTAATAATTTTAATACTTTTCATTGACTATAGTGGCACTTCACGGTTGATTTAGACCTCGCATTTTGATGCGAACTAAAAAATTCAAGTGGCGATTCAAGGAGCGGCACTTGCTCCTAACAATGTTCGTGTGCTCACCATTTTTTAAAACCTCCGCTTCGAGCTCCATCATACGACTGTTAGGAATAACATAATTTCGACTGGAGATCTACTTATGATGGTGTGTCTGTGCCTTTAGCCGGGTCAAGGGGATCTCTGTGGCGTATTGTTCAGTTTGATGGCCACCACCCACTATATGATTGTCATCCAGTTTTTTATGTATAAAGTTTGTACGCGTAAATAAAAAAAACATACTTAAAATATTCATAGTTTAAACGTTCTTATAATTTTAGTATCTAACAAACATATAGTCCAGGTGTATAATGTACATATAGAACAGAACTGAACTATATGTATATATAGAACAGAACGATGAATAGAGCTTTGCTTAACGGGCGCAATTACTAATAACTTTTTGGATTCGCATACTTTACAATCAAAATAATAGTATGTTAGACTGGTTAAAGTATAATCAATTAAGAACCTAATGGATCTTGAAACTCTTTACTATCTTTAGGTTAATGGCAGAATGGAAAGTTATACAAAAAATTTATGTAGAAACAAATTATCGTGAAAGTAAGTCAACAGCAAATGAGTTTAATTTAACAAGATTTTTTAGAAGACAATGTTTTAGAAGTCACACACATTGATATTTTTTTAAAATAATTCTTACAATGAAAAGCTGTAATTTAAAGCTAGAACTACGGAACTTCTAAAGCGATAAATCACGATAGGATTTTCATCGTCCATGACATTTTGGGACACACACCTAGGCATGCATACGATCATTAATAAAGATTTTCACTGCACAAGCGCACGACATCTCAATGTTCATTGTGGAAGGTAAGGGGTGCTTGTTTTGGCAGACTGCTCATCTGTATCGGTCATTGAACCAGTGCTCAGTGTTTATTGTTTTTCTACCACACCCATGTTGATATTGGCACAAATTCTATTTATTTTAAATGTTAATTCTTGTGCAAGCAGGTGAGTGTACATAACAGCGGCCAAACAAATTTGCAAACAAATATTGTAATTATTAGCACACTGACATCGATTCTTTTTATGTTACTGTTTTCTACTCGCTTTTGAAGGTTATACGGCGGATACAAAATGGACTATACAATAAATAATATTGTATTGAGCATGTGATTTTTGGCAATTAAACTCCATTACATCTTTGCAACGACTTAGTCGTCGATTTTAGATATTACCTACTTCTTCCAATTTGGGGCTACTTTCAAATGTTGCAGTGATCTCAGGTGGTATGCAAGTGACTGTGTCATAAAAAGTAACAAATGCTTTCCGCTAAGCTACGTTAATGCCATGGATACATGGAAATATAATACTTTGGTAAAAAAAATTCATGGTCTAAAATCTATTCTATTTATTCTAGTCTATTTGTACCGACTATTATTTTAGCATAAGTTTCCAGTTACTGACCAGGAAGAAGGATTATCGTATTAATTTGTAATCATTGATGGGGCTTCAATTATATGTATTTCGATATTCAACTATTATTAATTGTTATTATATTTAAGAGTAGTTGATTTTTTACGCCTATCTGAACAAGTGGATCGAAATTCCTACTTTATGTTGATTGAAATCGAATTAATTAATAGGTACATGAAACTGTTGGTTTGAGTAGAACGCCTTGCTTAAAGTAGAACGCCAAATGATTAGCATGGAGTATTATATAAGGTTAATTTGTTACGATTAGGAAAAATATCAGATAATAGGAATTTTAAACGACTGACTGAAAAATCTGAACCTCTTGGAGGTGATAAAACAAGGATTTGTTTAAAGTCTGTAAGTCAATAATCTGAAACTTATAACTCAGTAATCAATATGACATAATAATTTAAATGAGTACGAGTCAGCTTAAATGTTGTAGTAAGGTTTAGTAAGGTTTAGTGTAGTACACTGCTAATACTATTTACTACACTACGTGTTGGTCCTAGGCTTCACTGCGGTCACACTATCATCTCTCTCCGGCATAGTTCAGAACACTGGACCATTTTGTCCCCGCGGACATAAAGCCTTTGCTTGGTTTTCAGTAGACTCCAATATTCTTTTGTATAACTTATATTGCATATAAGTTGGATTGTAGGCAAGTTTGCCACTTCTATCACAAATAATGGTTATTTTGAGTAAGAAAAAAGAGCAAAAGCAAAATAATTAAAAAGAATTCCTTCCTTGCTCTTGCGGCCTATTACAAGTAAGTCAAATTGTATCAATGTACCATATTTATATTTATAATGTAAACAAATTGATAAGGAGGCATTACAACAAAGTTATAATTTCGTTGAACATTATATCCAAGGGTGAGTCAGCGGTGTTTCTTGGAGGATCGAAGGTCAACAACCATCTCATCTGTATGGATTATCTCTGTCTTAACGCGATAATTTAATCCTTTGTTTATCCAATGCTTCTAATAGTCTCGCCGCACCGGAATGGTAAGCATCTGAGCGAAGTCATGTATCATACACATAAGATAATAATCCACAGCTTGAGTTACGACCGGCGCAGTGACGAAAAGATATCTAAGGTAAATATGTAAGCAATAAGTAATAAATTTTCAACATTTATTTCCTTCCAATATAACCGAAGTAAAGTGGGACAGGGCATTGTGGAGAATAAACTTTAGTAGTGGGTAGATATACCTACAATAGTTAAGCAGTGAGGTACTGTTTGGTATTGAAAAGATTTAGTTCTTTGAAATTTTTCTTTAATACAATAATTATGTGATAAATTCCATGTCAAGTGTATTAAATGTTCATACTCGTTGATCAGTCAGCAAGCAAGTCATAAACAAAAAAATACTTCTACTACTAATTAGTGCATAGGTAAAAAAATAATTTAAAAGCTTCTATTGCATGTTTAAATAATATTATTCATTGCGGTTATTCGTATATAAAATTAAACCGTCTAAAACGTTGGAGGGTTGCAGTGTTGCGTTAAGCATTAGTGTGATACAAGTTTGAAGTTTTTACGCCAACTAATAAATCACTAATATATTTCCAATTCTCAATCAATCCTATCAAATATTATACAACAGACATAAGGGAATGTGTCCTTGTTTATTTACTTAAATACCTATACCCATGACATCGCTACCATACGCCTTCAACAGAATCAAGGTATTATTATCTGTATAATAAATAAACTTTAAAGTAGAAAGTAAAGGAATAAGTGGCTATATAGGGCATAACATATTTTTTAAGGTAAATCTCTTATGACTGTCTTATTGTATTTGGTTATTGAGAAGAGATTCTTATAAGAACCTCTAGAGAGACTACTTACTATACTTACTATACTTGCATAAGTATTTATCTTTTATAAACAGATCGGCTTAAAGTAATGGAATACAAGAATGGTTTATCAATATAAAACTTGATTTTAATAAGCAATTTGTGCGAAAATCTACAGAGTGCGAGAGAGCACAAAATGGCGGCTTCCCTACTTTCCACTCCAGCCCGCCCCATGCCCGTCTGTCACAACTGTCACTCCACTTACTGACTGAGCGACCCCAGTATTTACTTACTCGGTCGATAAATAAAATTGCTCGACTGAATTACGGTTAAATTTGATGGGTGATGAAAACATACCTATCTATTGACGACCCGCATGGCGGTGCGGTTTCCACACCGGTCCGACACGCAGAGGGTTCCGGGATCGATCCGCGGCCAGTCAGAAATCTAAGTGATGAATTTAGATTTCTGTGTCTGTGTGCCTTTGTGTGTGCACATGGCACCCACAATACAGGGAATCCTAGTGTGGGGCTATGAGTGTAGTTTATCGTCTTTATCGTGTGGTAAGTGATTGCAAGTACTTTTGAATAGCTCTTTATTAAACATAATTAAGAATATACAAAAATACATCTCGTGATATGTAATGTAATTTAAAACATTGACATATGGAGGTATATTTTTAAATCTGTTCGTGTAATTTGGCCCATTTTTGGAGCTTATCGAATTTTAACTGGAAGCTTAAGGTTTTCCTGATGATCATTACTTCTGGTTTATATAAGTATCTAACCCGTAAATAGAAAAGTAAATAGTAGGGGAAATATTATAATTTAGAAACATAAATATATGAATAAATTAAGTTTTCATAATTACGTTATTTCAAAATAACTGATCCTTTGTTGGCCATAACTATATTATTTTTAATAAGAATACCATAGTATTTAATACATAAGTGTTGCTAATCATCAATGAATATTGGCATCCAGTGTTTATTTTTACTAAACGATAAAATATATTCACTTACTCGGTCCCACCTCGTTCCGTTAGAGACTTCGAATTGACGGATTTCTTTTCATACGTGATCTGGACCAATATGATTCTGACCTGACCATCTATTCTTAGCCAACTTGGAAATTTTCTATTCAAGAAGAAGAAGATGAAGTTCAAAGCACTTATTAGGTATAAGGAAGTCTGTAATGTATCCTACATTGGGTAGCTCTGATCTTGGGTAATGAGTCTCGAATTTTTATGTCTGATGATTGGAAAAACAAATTAAAACGTTTGTTAATAATATTGACATATTTATGAAGCTTCACAAAAATGTTTAATTCCATTGCAACTCCTCGATATTTACAAGTAATATCTAATATTATTTTGCTGCCAAGTCTTACACGATTATGGACCTATTCAACTACTATAGAAGTACTCAAATATTATTTTATAAGACGTGAATAACGTGAATATAACATGCATAAGAGTAAATATAATAATAAATGTGTTTAATAAAGACTACCCATAGTTATATATTGACGTATTGAGCATAAATAATGCGATAAAGATCGAAAAACAATAGAGCATTTAATATACATACAATTAAAAAAAAATCTGGTTTACACATATAATTATGGCACATATCAATGCCATGGCATCAAAAGAACTTTATTTCGCGGCATGCGACCGATGACTGACTTTTCGTAACGTCTTTGAGATCATTCACTGTTAGTAACAAATGTACAAACTTCACTAATTTGTGCTGCCAATTGCCTTGTTAGTACATACCCCTGTTAATACAAGCTAGCACTCCTTTTCCTTTCAGAGATTTTACAATTTTACCATAAAGTTATTGTGGTTGGATCGAAAGGTACGCATGAGGAGAATCGGGATGAAGCTGATCATTTTATTATGAAAATAATGATCGTCGCAGGGCTTAGACTTGCTGAGTGACGAAAGAACTCATTGAGTAAATAAGAGGCAAAACGGTTTAAAAATATAATAACATTAAATATCAATATTCATGTATTACTAAATGAAGTAACATAAAACTTTGAAATAAAAAAAAATACCGGTTGCTGTTGTGTTTTGAAACATGACTTTATTGTAAAAAATGCGCAAGGAAAACCGATCCTTAAAGAGTAAACTCCAAAATAAAAATTCAAAATATTGACGTTTTAGATATTACACTCAAAGTCTGATAGTCACAAAGTAGTAAGCGTCACGGACGGTATAATTCGATAACCACTTGCTTTAGGAATTATTATAAAACAATAGATAATAAAAATTAGACACCATACAGATCAGGATAAACACATTTTAATTATGGTATAATTTGATATCTATAATCTTACGCCATTCAGACTACTCTTATCTAATCACAAACTAATCATTAACACATATGATTGAGATGAGATGTGTAATGTATTAAGATCCTTTATTTTTAACTTAGGTAGATACATTCGTATCTGTAAAGTAACATTTTAAAGTGGGTAAATCTATGCAGTTGCTTCACTATTAACACGCTTATGTTTCCCTGTATTTATCTACATACGTACATACCTATGCAACAGAAACTTATGTAACTTATGTGATTTATGCCGAAACGTATGTAACGGAAACTACCAATTAATATGTTTATTAATCACTTTACTTAGATTCCAAACTTATTATTACATAAGTCATATAATTATATTGAGTTTGTAGATTTTCAATTTATGTAGAACAAGACGCTACGTTATGTTATTATTTTTTCGGTTACTTTTGAACCGCGTTTTTTTACTTTTGAACTTTAATCGTGTCCTCAAATATTTGTATATTGATCATTTTGTATTGTGTGCTGCTAATCTAATAAAATGTACTCTAATTTAGTAACCCGAGAAACGCCACACTACCACCCGCACTCTAAACGAAAAAGCTATTTGATTTGACGGTTATCTCACCTCCAACGTTTATATTGAAACTTAGATAAATATTTACTTTATCGAGTCTAATTTGGCACGGAACCGGCCACCGTATGTTACAGTGCACGGCCCTTTTAAATCAGAAATTCAAATGAAGTATTATTACGGGAAAATATTTAAACAACACTGATTTAACGTAATAAAAAGATATAAGAGATTTTAATAAGTAGTTTTATTGTTTTCTTTGTACAATTACTAGCAAACACACAAAACTCTATTGTATTATACGAAGTATAATAAATATAACAATTGTTGAAAAATAAGAACTTTAGATAAATCGGCAACTACAAAATAACTCAAAAAATTTTAGTCGTTGTAGTGGCTAATACAAGCATTTCAGCTTTAAGAAAAATAATCGACCACCGTATGAATAAAGAAAATAATTCTTATAAAATTTACTATTATGATAATATTGTTATGTTGCAGGCACCTTCATTGATATAAAAGATATAAAAGTATTTAAATTAGGCAATGTAACTGAAAAACTAATAAACATTGGGTTCAAGTTTTATATATGAGACGATTAAAAGTAATAAACATCGAATTTATTCACCCTAAGGTTAGTAAAAATGACGATCGCCTACCACAGACCACCATTACAGTAATGACATACGTCATACCACCGGGCTCGCCTCTTGCGCCGGTTATCGCCGCGCCCGTGTTTTAGTTTACGTTTACATTACAAAGCACTTGTTAAGTAAATAAATACACCCGCTTTAAAATAAACTTTACTATTAATCCTTGACTTAGTATCGTTTACGTAACCGTGAGATCTCTGGACGCGGACGATGATTTTATTTTGTAACTGACGCACATGTGATGTGCACCAAATACGTCATATCTGTGAACTTTGTAACAATATTTTGCAATCTTAAAAGTTTCAGATCAGATAAAGGAACTGAGATTTATAGGTTTATATTTAAAATTTACAGAACAATATTTAAAAAAGTAACTCGCTAAGCTAACTAAACAATACACGGATGAATAGAATATATAAATCGGTTAGTCAATATAGAGCATGAACGATTTGGAACATTCGTTACGCAAACGAATTTTAATACCGATCCATTCATCGAACTGAAGCTGCACAATTAGGTGTTTCCCTGAAGCCCGTCACCGAGTTCTCGTCCGCCTGCGAACTGTCATTACAAAAATAGTGGCCCCAGAAAGGGTAGACCAAGACACGGCCCATATGGACCCGAGTGGCGCGTTGTTATTTTAATTTCTTTCCTCTGTCGTAGAATACGGCTCGCTTAAGCATTGCACGGTATTATTAATCACATTTACGAAAGCTGGAAATTATTTAAGAGTTTATCTTTATAGGTTAATATTATTTTACACATCTAAAAATGGGTTGATTCATTGTAACTTTTTATTGCAAGTTAAGAAAAGTAACCTTATATTTTTGTATTTAAAGGAGTTGTAGATATAATTGTAATGTATTAAGTAGGTACGTATATATTTTTTGTGAATAAGAAGTGATTTCATCACTAAACGTCATCCCAACTGGTTACTTTAAAACTCACTAATCAGTGTAAGAAGATAAATATCAACAATTGTGCAATGTGACCCAACAACGAACACCCAAATTGTAACAATAAATCTTTACTTCAACATGAGCACAAATTAGACAAGCTTGACAAATAGACGCGACCGAAATAGTGACGCTGACAGTGAAACACACGTCGATCTGTTCATACCTAATGGTCTCACATTCCATTTTTCATTTTAGTTTAAAAATACGTGTATTGGTATGCTTTTATAATATGACTTGAATGAACAGTTGAATACTCTGAATACTACAACTTTTGAGTTCTCATGAAGCAACAGGAATTTCTGTATATTTATTTCTAAAACAAAATGGTGGGAACTTTAAGCAAAATTTTAATTATTTCAATATTAAGAACTATTATACGAATAATAAAACCTTGTAACTTACTCGTATTTCTTAATGATACGTTAAAATGCTGTATATTTTCTTTTAGTTGTTGCCACTAGTCTATTCAGCAGGTGCTAGGTAAACGGTAATTACTCACACATGATTTTAAATTGATTATAATACCTACTTACCTACTTCAAGACGCGTATTCATGTTTAACAATAAGTAGTTAAATGTTTAATGGCGATTCCCTATTATATGTTCTGATGTACAAGTGGTAAGGGTTTACAGCATCGTTAGTAATCGTAGCTAATTAGTTATTCGCAACATAAACTGGAGGTGAATAAAATACCTTATTATTGCGTAATTTTTAATATATTTGTCTTTATACATAGTTATTAGATTAATTATTAATTTATCTAGTAAATATCTAGAAAATTGTCCTTTGTTTTAAGGAAAAGCCAGGCTTTAGGGCAGTTTTCTTTCTGCGCTAACATGTTGTTATATCGTGATTTATACTCTTATTTATTATTCTATAACAGTAATACAATTCTACGGCATTCGAGAATTGTACTTATACCAGTGTCTTATACCCGACCCAACCCAAACGTTTTTTTTTAATTCTTTGGTATAGAATACTAACGAACAAAAATATTTGTCCAAGTTCGAAAGATGTTTATTCGGTAACCTATATTCTGTCACGACAGACTTATACGATGTAGGTTCACCAGGGTCTACTTGTAGAGAGAAAAACGAACAAAAACAGGGAGTTGACCTCTATAAATTGATTTTGAACATGTTTGCTGAAAGGTGGGCCTGCGGTATTTAAAGAACAATTAGTCGGTTCCTTCCCAGCCCTTCAGGCAAATATTTGCCTATTCCCGCCAACCCTCTTTTGGGCCGCACCGCGCCGCCCTGGGCGTTCGATGAAAATGGTTTGCAGCTAAATGTTTGCCCACTCACCCCTATATATGAATCTATGTGTTCTTCCCCTCCTGTCAAGCTACGGCGAATTATACTTAACGATCGTTGAGGAATCGTGGATGCTATTACTTTTAGTTATACCGTTGTAGTTCTCTATTTTCGGTATTTTTATACAGAAAACACTTTAAACAGATTTAAAGAGTTAATTCTAAATGTTCCTTAATATTACGCAACCTGTATTACATCATTATTTGGAACATGATTGTAAATTGTTCAAAAGTGGAAGTTTGATATGACCATTTCAAATTGATACAGGACCTCCCTAGTTACCGTGCATTACAAAAAAACATCCCAATTGATGCAATTAATTCTTGTTGTTTTTTCTAAATTCATACAAACTCTTTATAGGGCCTAAATAAACCGTTAAGCCATAATAACTACTGAAACACCATATTGGTTCAGTGGAACACAATTTTATATTCAGTGACTTTTACTTGTAAATCTAGTACGGTATAGTGATTTATTAGACAAATTTACATTGCATTATGTAACGGGGTATTCAAGATACGTATTTTAATGCCAATACTTCGACCCAGTTACATGAAACGGAGTGACGGGGAAACTGTATTATTTGGGATTATTTATTAAAGATTTATTTATTATGTTCGGCCGTGTGTAACATATACATCTAAAACTTTCAGTAAAAACGAGAGTTAGAGTTTTTAAATAGGTGTCTATATCTTGGTATAGTAATTGTAAAGACAGATATTTCACATTAATTGTAATAACTATAGAAATAAGCATATGACGCCGAGTTGCTGTTTCTAACTTATTATAGGTAGGTATTTAGCATAATACTCGCTGCTTTCCGTTTTACATACGTTGTACTAACACCCTTAAGAGTAGTAATATCATCGATGACACAGAGGACTTTTAATAAATCTATAAATGATAATATTAGACGGCTTTCCCGTATACATCCTTATAGAAATTATAAAATAGATGACTATTAATTACAACTTATATCAGTATTAAGTAGTGATAGCCTAGTGGTTAAAAATTCGGCCTTTCAATCGGGAGGTCCTGGGTTCAAACCTCAAGCAT
>DWOQ01000426.1:0-11624 GCA_018251115.1 Codatractus alcaeus
AATGCCTTGATCTACAGCACACAAACAGAGACGGCGAAGAAGAAAAACGTGTTGTGTGGTGTCGAAGACCCAAAAAGGAATACGGTAGATACGAAGCAGGAGCAATGCGCGTCGGGAGGTGCGAAGCCAAGAATTTGGAGTTAATGGATGAGGAGGTCCGTGCAATGTCGATATTCCTTGCAACTGGAAGTTTATGTCGTGAGAGTAAACGGGAGTGCACTTACAATGAACCAATCGAGTCTAAAAGGTTTCCTTTTTGAGTCGTGTGACTGTCTGTAGTCCATCGAACCCAAAATAAGCTTCGAATGTATGTCTTACTTGGTTTATGTGCGTAGCTAGGTTCCTGTATGTGAAATGAACTGATAATTGGTTCTGTCTCGGAGATAAAACTAGCACCTAGCTCTCGATGTGCTGATACAGCATAAGTTGTAGTTTCCAAAGCAAATTAGAAGATCGGAACTAGGAATTCTACACGATTTCTCTAAATTAAATTTATTTGTACTTATTCGGCAGGGCTGTTTCAGTCACATGTCTAAAACTTTTATTTCAAAGTCTAACAGAGGCTTTGCGGTTTTTTTTGCGTAATTCTGAGCTGGTTCTCGATTACCTTCCAATTTGATGTTCTCTTCTTTTGGTAAATCAATAAGTCATATTGACGACTGGAAGGTTTTCTTTTAGCTTTTTGGGCGTTCTTTGGTATTGCCGATTTCCCATGAACTTGGCGAAACATGTGTTAATTAAAGCTCTTAAAATTTGATATAAAAGTCCGTAAGACTTTTCATCGTCAAATTAATATTTTAGGATTTCTCATTTCTCTTCATGATTATGTTCTATGATCTTGTTAAATTAAGAAAATTTCCTAAAATGTCCCATTTAGTTCTATCGTTTTTTAATATTGTAAAGCCCGTGAAATAAACAAGGTTACATGGAATTGAAAGTTTAAAATTTAATTCCAAACGAATTGTTCCAATATAATTTAGGGATTAATCTTTTTGTGGTATTTTGTATTTAAGTGGAATACAAAACAAAACGTGTATGTGTACGTGTATATCTACATATATATATTATAATGTATAAATATAAAATTGGTCTTTTGAGATTATTGTTAAACATTGAGATTCGTTTTGTACACAAAATTTTGTAAATGTTTTTTCATCACAAATTTTATTTATTGTGAACCAGTGATTTTATTTGTATTTTGTTTGTGGTAAAGCTGGGCATTGGTAATTTGAGTGCAATATATATTTTTTTAATAATATTAGCGATACATCATGAAAACACACATCGTCTCAATACATTTTGGCTAATAATAACTATAAATTCGAATTTAAAATTACAGTTTCGATTTTACTTTGAAGTTAACATAAGTAATATTATTTTATTTATACAAATCATACGTCATTCGTTTGCATAAAAATCATCCAATGAATTATGTGCCTACTTATGTATGTACAAGTGTTAACAACCTCTCGGTACAATTGTTATTCAAATTCCTATTTATTTTGTTTTAATTCGGTAAAACATGTGGGTGTTCTGTTGCTAATTATGCAGATAGCGCGTGCGATAATTTTACCCGTATAATGAATGCATTGTAATCTGATACTATAAATGTATTATCACTTATACGTATGGCATTTGATTTTGTTACTGACGTGGCCTTTATTTTTCACAATAGGAAGTTGGGGTTATCTATATTTTTATAAGTCGGTAGGCGAAAATACATCGTCATTTAAGTAGGAACCGCTTTATTCAGCGCGGTCGGGATTAGGATGGGTGCTAGTGGCTAAATCATGGACCCTACCATGCTTCGAAGGGAACGTTAAGGCGATATTATTGACCTGATTGTTAGCAGCTGTAAAATTTTGTCATAGGCCAGACGGTTTAAAAACGTAGGCTGGCTATTTATCCATACCTCCGAATATCCGCATTAAAGCCGTGTAGTGGATGATCTTCAGATTTTTTCCAGTCATGGGAAGAGACAAGCCCAGTAGTGGGACATAAAAAGCTTGGCGCCATTTGCACATTACACAACTACAACTAGGGGTAGTCTAAAAATTTGAAAATAGGTAAATATTTAAGATATTTATCTACTGACGTGTCACAAAGCTATTAAATCATTTAAAGTGTAATTATTTAGATTGCTCTGTATAATAACGCAAGGGCGGTCAATTTACAGAAAGGTGATTAGTGTTGTAAATGCTCATACTAATAACCTATATACGGCCGTTGGCGTTTGTTGGCAGTTGGCGTATTCCCAGGCATTTTTATGACATGTGATAAACTTTTAGTACATAAACACTCATTACCAGAAGTCTAAATTCATAATATTTTTAATATTGCGTTTTTAATAAGCGCTCAAAATTTGTTATACTAGATAAAATCTTTAATTAAACAAATAATTAACCAATACTCAGATTTACCACTCCATTGAGTTTTTGTAAATATTTTTAGATATAATTTCTAAGTATCAAAATTATTGTAAAACGGTCACAAATTTTTTTCATCCATTTTTGAAATTACATGAAAATTGAACCTTTTGGGTTTCATATTCACCAATTTATGCTTGTTAATGTGTCTAAATATGTTTATGGTCGATCTTTGATTGTCTTTTAAGTAAAACTGACTTTCTTTTACTTTGTCTTGTTCTACATTTCGGTCCTGTGTTGATTTGATTTATGAATGCAAGAGTTCGAAAATAATGAGATTATTACACTAAAACTATTGTAATGTTAATGGTGTTCATGTTATTTAGTAAGTGGTTTCTTGAACTATGAGTATTATCTTAGTCATACATTACACAAAATTAAAAAATTACATTTAATTTTAATCCTGGTTTCATATAAATTAATTGCAGTCACATGTGTACACAAGTGTTCACATCTGTTCACAAATGGTTACATGTGTACACATCATATTGATGCGATGGTACAGTAGCGACGCTTCAGTAGACTTTGTTTTATAACACCTTTATAAAATACAGCTATTTTAGGAAGACCGCTCTCAAAAGGTTAAACGGAAATAGCGTCGTTGAAGATATACTTTGTGTAGGTCCACAAGCAGATCTAGACACACCGTCTCTTTAAGCGCCCGTAAGCGATAGAGAAAAAATGCAAAACACCGAATTTTTTTGCGAACTGCGAAATCTTAAAGAAAAATACATGGAATAAAATTAAAAATTAGCTTCAAAATATTGCTACTTGCTTTTTTTCTAGCGGACGATTTATTTTGAAATTTTATTTAGAAGTAAAATAATAATTTATAAAGAAACTATTTTTTATTAATTAAGTATACCACTGAATAATTAATTAAAATACTTTTTGTACAAAAATTATTAAATTATTTAAGTTTTTTTCTATATAAATCTATAATCTCTTGAAAATTCACTAAGTGTACTTACTAAAACATCGCTTTTTGCATTTTTCTTTATCGCTCGAGGTCTGAACTTTTCTAGTCATCAAAATCATTTCCTCCGCGGATTTAGTGCAATAGATACTCATCCTGTATTGTTTTATTATTAAAAGATTATATTTTTCGATGGTCCTATATAATAGTTTATTTTTAAAACAAGCTCTATCATATATTCGCGAGTCTTCGTGAATTTTGAGTGAAATCCAAATTCTGTTGGCCGGATACCAATTGTATTAAGCGTTTTTCATTTAGTTAATTCATGTCACCGCCTTATTGACTTCGTATTTGATATGTATCGCGTGCATTCTTCTTTAATAATGTTTGCAATTTTTATTCACAACTATAATTTATTGTATTATCCATGTTTGTGTAAACCGAATTGCCAAAGATTGGAATCCTAAATGGCAGCGTGTGCTTGGGAAAGTACGGTTAGCAAAAAACTGCAAAAGAAAAAAACTTCACATCAATGAAATTGTCTGTACTCTTACTGTGAATACAGGTATAAGTAAGTACTTAACGTTCAATTATAATGCACAAAAGCATATTTATAATGTGATTAAACTTTTCTTTGATTTGACAAATATAATACGTACTTACTTTTTATGATTTGGATTTTTATGCAAAACTGTTTTTTTGTTGAAACAACTACATACTTACTGCTTTTCATCATCGTTATTTTAAACGACTTTTTTTTGTCACCAGTACACCATGCGAGCAAGACGAGTTGGCCGTCATTTACGATTCTAATCTTTAATTATTCGAATAACACCTAAATATACTAACAAAGCAATAATGTTAATATGTGCATAATGTGATTAGACCTTTTACAAGTAGATTTGTTTAATTTTAGTACTGATGCTAGACAAATTTTATACATGAAAATGAATGTTTAATTATACAAATTCCTTAATTAATAGCAAAAATTACATGTTAAGTGTAATTATGAAATAATTATACAAGAATTTTATATTATAAAAGAGATTTACTGTTGACAGATAGTGAATTCAGCAAGTATTACATTACAGTAGTATTACACACTAGTAAAATACATTACACAAAATAAAATTATAAGGACAAAATATTATTTTAAGGACAAACCAAACAGTTGTGTATATTTGACGGTACATTTGATTACACTAGCAAAAAAAATCCGTAATGAAGTTGAAATATTACTTTTTTCTGTATCGTGTTTTTTTTTGTTAAATGTACATTTTTAGCTTTCAAAATAATTATTTGTCTTATGTTGAAAACTCAAAATGGTTGAACATAATGGAAAAGAAAGATATAGATTGAAGAAAATTGACAACTAAAGTGTCATGTTCGAGAATTGTGAACGGTATTTGTATTTATTTCTTGTTATTGCTTATTATAAAATTATACTTGGGTATTATTTTTTTTCTAACTAAAGGTCACAGTATGTTGTTCCGAATGTGTTGTTCCTATTCATATTTATAAGTTTGCCCGTATAGTTTATAATATATAAGTTCTGTTTTATATTACATAAACATGTGTAACTATTAATGTTTTTTTCAAATTAGGTGTTTGCGAATGTTATTATTTTCCCAGCGGGAGTAAAGATTTTGAAGGTTGGTGGTGTCAATTTTGAATGTAATTGTTTTTTTGTAATTTTTCCTTTTTTAACTTTCATTCCTCTAAAGAGTGTTTTAAAATGTCAGTGGGAAATACAAGGTATAGCAATTTAAAATATTCTGGATATGTTGGTTTGCGATATTTGGGACGAAGCTTTATTACTTTTTATTAATATTTACTCGGACTCGAGTCATTTGTAAACCGATTTTAATGAAGGTATGAAAATTGTTGCCGTTATTTTTAACGAAAAATATTTGTAAAAACGTAGGTGTAGCGATTGAAGTTTGTTGTTGCAAGTCATTCTTATGACGTCACCGTGCCCACCATGGTGGAGACGCTTACAATAAAATAATATAACATGCTTCAAATACATTATGATGCTAAATTGTACTTATCAATGAAAACTTTGTCCCACTTTGGTAGGAGTAAAATCACATTTTCTTTTTAAATGTCTTTTTATCATCGATAAAGAACAATTTATGTTGTGAGTACATTAACGATAAATTTAACAAGGTATACCTAACTTTATACATATACCTTCGTCGCGAATAAAAATCGACCGCCTGACTTCAAAAGGAGGATGTTCACATGCATTTGTTAAAAAAATCTTTTGTTGGTATTTTTTCCTTTTTAAAATATTTTATATGAAAATAATGGTATTTTGATTATAGTCAGACATTTTTGATGTTATGAATGTGATATATTTAACGAAGTCGCAATATGACTAAAGGTAGAAAAGTGTGTGAGAAAGACCCCATCATAGTCTTCTGTCCCCCCAGGCTTGAGCCTCCATCATAGTCTTCTGTCCCCCCAGGCTTAAGTAAAAAACCCGGTAGAGGTGTCAAGGCCACTATAGCCAACAGCAACTAAACAATTCGAAAAAAAAAGTGAGAAAGATACTACCTCTTTTGCGTATAATGTATAATATCATTGGTTGCAACGCATTTTTGAACATTTTATGTAAAAATCTTTTTTAATAAATGTCAAATGGCTGTTTGAGCTGCCTAAATAATTATGTAAGCATAAGTAACGTTTCGAAAAAAATAAAAATACAATTAAAAATTGCGATTAATAATAGAATAAAAAAGCGGTAATTATTGATTACCAGTTTGCCCCGAAATAAAATGAAATTATTATCGTTATATAGGTGTCAAAAATATTAATAATGCTCCCACGATTTATAATATTTTTTTGGATTTTTTTCTTGTTGAAGATAAGAGTAAAATAAAATTTTAAACTCATCTCATTCCATTGTAATAAAGAGAAATGCAAAAGTCAATTAACGAAATGGTCGTACAGGTTTTCTTATCACTTCACGATAATTCAGATTGTTTTTATAATAGCCAATTTGTATAGTTGATTGTATAATGTATTTGTATATATGTGTTGTAAAGTTAATTGAAACTTAAAGTTTGGTAATATTCGTTGTAATAACTAGACGGTTATTTTAGTCATATTTTGGAGATATAGATTAGGCTGTGTTTATATTGGTTTATTCTTTTTTGGTTAATAAATATAAATTAAATGCATGTTAGGTATTATAACTTCTTTAATGTTTCCGTTTTTGCATATTATGCAAATTGAAATTGCATATTGAAATTATTGATTTTATTAACAATGTAATAATTATTTGAAATATATGAAATGTTCACAATTGTAATGCAGAATATGCAGTTGTGTATAAGTGTAAACACAGCCTTAGTTTGTTAGTATTGGATTTGTAAAGTATAAATAAATATTTTTATTTAGAAATTATTTTTATAAATTATTATTATAATGTTTAAGTATAATTTATTTAAGTCTAAATAAATATATTGTTTTGGTGACGAAATTGTAATAAAAATTATTATGGGATACTTAAAATTATTCAGCTGTGATTTTTGAGGTCTACGGCGTACATGACATGATTATTAATTATTAATTTATTTATAGTTTGAAATAAATGTTTTTATTATGTATTGGTGTTTTATTTTTTATTCTTTTGGTAACGGTAACTGTGTGCAGTGTGTGTGTGTGTGTGTGTGTGAGCGTGTAGTAAAATAACTTATCACGATAATGACTCAGTTTTGTTTATTTATTACTAACATTTAATTGTCTAAATTACGTTTATTCAGTTTATAATTGTAGTATTTAAATGTGTGTGATTTTTTTGCTTACTGTTTTTTATATTAATATTGATTTTTTGTTTATTGTTTTATTATACTAAATAAGATCAGAATTAAAAAAATATGAGCTATGCATCTTTTTCAAGTGTAATTTTTTATCAGACGATGGTGATATTGAGTGGTTACTGTCTTTTGTCTTCTTTAAATTGTCTTGAACAAATTTATTATGTAACTATATTTAATAATTTCAGGTCTGACGAAGAAAGAAATACATTTATCATGTGTGAGGCCAGTGTGAAATAAGGTTGAGGCGACCCACACACTTGTGATACTACAAGCGAGTAAAAGTACACGCTGAACAATGTTTCCTCGTAGTAGATGTCAAGAGATATTTAGTTAGAAATAAATATTTGCCGTTAAGTGCTTCATTAGTTTCTACAATGCAATAGTGACTTTGTTTAGTTACTCGTTATACAGTAGTGGTGAAACAAGTCATTTATGAACAAACGCCTGTATTCTCTGTGTAAATTTATTTATTGTCACTAGGGTGTAGTTTGGTGTTCAGATGATTTCCGGTTATGTGTATTACCTAATATAGCCGTCTTGAGGCTATTAATGCTTGCAGACTTTTTCAATGTAATCAGAAGTAAGTGCTATTCTGTAAAATATAAAGACTATTTCGAATCTTAATACGTTATAATATCTTGCTCTGAGATGACTGCTATGTAAATAAAGAGTGAATTTGTGTTTCGAAAACAATAAAAACAATCCTCTTACAGAATGAGCTATATCTCGACGTCAACATACATATGTATAAGTGGTGGAACCTCTGTGGTTTGACTTCTGTGGCAACACCGCCTATTTCTAAGTAATAACAGCAACATTAAACAGTGCTGGCGTTTCGGGGTTGAAGGGCATGGCAAAGAAGAGAACTTACAAGAGACATTGCAGTTTAGTGCCCAGGGGTAGCACATTTATGTCCGATTTCAGGTCGATCTCCAATCTTATCTGGCTTATTTACCAGTGTCCATGGGCAACAGTGGCCATTTACTATCAGGTGGTCTCCGTCCTCGTTTGCTAATTCTATATTATAAAACATAGTTAGTTATAGTAATACTAATAGAGGGGGATCCCCTATAATCGTCCGGCACTATTGACAAAAAACTTTTAAAGACTACAAAACAGATATTTCAGCGTGATTTCGCCTTTTAATATTATACTCTTACATTTTGACATAGTTTATTTGAGAGCTAATGTTATGCGCCCAATCTTACCTAATCATAATACCTTTTGTAAATTAGCTGCTCTTATCATATGCAAAAATATTTGAACGCACTCAGTATTAAAATCTACAATTATATGACTTCTTATCTTAAAAATGATTGAAGTTTTTTTTTATAATTAATGACTAATTACCTCCACTTTATCTTGTTTTGGGAAATACCGACTGACTGTTATGTTTTTATCTTATCGCTTAAAATATATTGATGTATTTACCTGTGTGGATGTTATTTTAATAAAAACAGTGATATGGATATAGTTTGGTGGTTTGAAATGCGATCTCACGCGGTTTGGTTAGGTCGGTCTGGGATTCGATTGCCAGGCACGTAAATGTAATTTTTCGTATTAAACTATAACTTCAACGGGAAAGTAGATGGGGAGCCTACATTTATATCTTTAAAAAAAATATATAGCTGTGGGAAGTCTTCGAAGCCGCGCTTAATCAGCTTGAACAAACTCGTAATAGTGGAGAACCGTTCCCATCAGTGGGACAGTGTTGGGTTGATGATAATTTTAATTCAACGATTTTTTGCCTCCATTGATTTAAATTACTTCTAATATTTTTCTTGTTTTATCTGTCTTAAGTGATCATTTAAGTAGTTGTACAGTTGTACACACTATTGATATGATACAACAAGTAATAAAAATAGTGATAAGACGAGGTAAAACAGAATAATACGTGTATAAATGCAAGTTGTATCTGCACCTTCTGGGTTGACAAATATTATTGTAATTTGCAAAAGTAACACAGTTGTAATAACAACAAATTAGTTACAGTATGAATAAGGTGTAACGAACAAAAACAATCATAATATAATGTTATATTCATCGCATCTTTAATTTATTACCGTTTCCTGGTAATTTAAAGCAACTGTGACTTTCTTTAATATGAAAAGAGATGGCGCCACGCATATCCTGAATCACGCTATCGAAGTTTTCTAAACATCTTGCAGGTGCATAAATAAGTTTAAAACGCACACTTAAGCCGGATTAAAACTTCCAAAGAATGCATACTATGATCACCTAGCCTGAAGAACGGACTGTGTCACAAATTGTATATATGTGCAAGTATTGGTAAATCTATTACGTGTGCAAGTTTTCAATTATGTCGAGAACAATTTTCCTGTACTTTTAAAGCTGAAGAACTCTTTGATGGTCGACAGTAGCTGCTAAATTCACACGTATGCATATATGTATGTATATTTAAAGGTAGCTTTCAACAGCAGTCTGGCGCAGCTGTGTTCTAACAGTGACAGCGTGGCTAACAAGACTATGCTGATGTTGCTACATCACTAGTTAAAACCTCTATTCTGGATTTGTGTTTGCGTTAAGTTGAAGATACATGCTAAAAGTGGCATGTACCATTAGTATTCATCACTTCACATACATCCTATATCGCACGACTCGTGTGGCGATGCTGTCAACATACCGTTCCGACCCAAAACGTTTTGGATTCGATCCCCGACCAGCCAGAAATTTAAGTGATGAAATTAGATTTCTGCCTTGGCTCTGGATGTTTATGAATCGTCTTTGTGTGTGGTACAGCAGACAGGGTATGGGTGTGGGGCTATGCTATGATTATGGAATGTGTCTGCAATGTCTTGGGTACACTTACATTACTTAGTTACCTTCCTCTTTATTATTTAGTTCAGGTTACAAATGTCCGGAGATTTTAATGGCCACTTAACATTAGGGATGCCTAATTATTCTTTCATGTACATAAATACAAAGTAGGGTAGAGAGGTAAACAAGAATAAAACAAATAATCGCTTGGGAACGGAATCGTTTATTAAACCCATCTGTAATAGTAGATAATTAAATTATAGGTACTGTTATTCTACGCATTTGTACTGTTCAAAGTACCTACCTATCAAGTATTTCTATGTCTTAGGTTTAGAATGTACTAACAAATGCACCCAATACCGAGGAATACTTTTAATTATTATATTTTACTTCCAATTGTGCTCATGTTTCGGTAGTTACAAATCACAGTACCTTCTAATTATTTATAATGAATACAATGCAATACATAGTTTAGGTATGGTTAATGACAAATAATCTTTACATGCCAATTCGAATACTTACGTCACAATTACTAATGTGACAGGAATGAACTTACTGATAATATAACTAACAACGTTGAATCTTAAACGTGATCGTAGGCGCCGCTTACCATGTAACTTGGAACAACAAAGTGATATTACTTCGAAAATCGCACCATATCTACGCAAATGTAATGATAACTCTTACAAATTACTTTGGTGATTAAATAAAAAAAACGTGATGAGAGAAGTATCGGTAGTAATGTAAAATCGAGTTAAAAAGAAACATGAAAAATGCATAGTTATGTGTAAATAAATCCGGGTCACTATTTTTTATCCTCAATCCATGGATTTATTAAATGAATTTGACTATTTCTTATATGATATGAATGTAAGTACGTTATATTATTTGTTTAAATTTCGGTGCAATCATTGGTGGTATTTTCGAGAGTCACATTATTCTTACAGGTAATCGTTGCGATACGTTCAGTTTTAGAGCAAAGTTATTAGTACAATATGAATTTACATTCTTAGGAACAATAAAATAGTTACACAAGTACAAGACCGATAGAAACTCAGTTAAAAATCCAATTTATATGACGTAACAGTAACTTATTTTTATCAATATATTCGGATTCACGCTTTGAAGGCAAGTTCGATTTATAATATGTAATTTTGTAAATGTCATTATGTATATATTTGGTAAATATGGCAGGATTTATGAGAATTAATCGCAGATAATTGATTTATATAATTCCGCGATAATTTTATTATATCCTAAGATTATGGTATAATGTCAGATCTATAAAAATGTCTTAAGATTATAGATTTTTTTGTAAATTTTATGTCGATTTTTTTCGTCACTGATAATATTTGAACGTAATAATGCCAGAGCGTGTATCCGAACGAAACTAGGGATGTATTATTATATTTCTCAATACAAAGTAGCTATTTGTAGTCTATGTCACTAAAGTTACTTAGCCATCGATCGGCGCGTCGTTCGTTTATAATTAATAATAGGTATAAATCTTCCTTATTGTCTTCAATATTTATCATTAAAACAAAGCTGGGTCAAATAATTACATAATAATCTGACAAAACAAGAAGTGTCGCAGCATAACAAGTGGTGGCATAATTGTGTTTCGTGTAAAATTGCTTTGGTTCCGCCATTAGTATAACTATACATAATAATAATAAT
>DWOQ01000427.1:0-11617 GCA_018251115.1 Codatractus alcaeus
TTTAAAGGAGCATTCGTATATAATGAACAAAATGACCCATAGTATAAACTGATTCACCAATTAAGCATTGTTAATTTTTTAATTGGATTTATCCATTTTGGTTTAATGATGAAATAAATGCATAAATTACTAATTTACTCTGAGCGTCTACCTCTATATCACCACACAACACAAGAACAACTGTAAATTAGCGGCAACGTAAAAAAACATCACAATATTCCAACTACGTACAAAAGCTTCATTCGATACCAATGTTTCAAAGTAGGTCAACGCTTGTCATGAGGAATCAAATTTACATTCATTTCGAATGCATTAAAATCAGGCATTCGGAACAATTTGGCATTCGCCGACTTGTTTATGCTGGCACCCAGATTTATTGATCTACTAGCGTAGGCGCGGTTCACAAAGGTGTAATAAATAATCGCAAACTATTTACATATATTATTAATATTATTCAAACAACTCGTATTGCAGAGATTAACATGTAATTATATTCTATGTAGATTAATAGATCACATTGCAAGCAATGTCACGTAATTCAGCCTCATTACCTTTAATTAGAAACATTTAGAAACTAGTAATTTATTCATTTATCAGCATGTCCGCGCTGCAAATTTCTTTTATAGTGTGAGTGTGAATAATTAATAAACTTTTGTACATACATAGTCTGAGAGTTTTTTAAATTTTCTAAGGTGTGTGAGGTTTTCCAATCCTATTCAATTCAATATATGATTAAATATAAATGAGTTAAAATAAATTCCAGCTTATTGCTGGAATGGAAAGTGAATGGAAATTTTATTTTGAATAACATTTGAAAAAAATGTATGTGCTCACAACAGATCAAAAATAAACGATGTTCAATCTCACATATCTCATCTTACAAACACACACGCCGGTACGCACACACACACACACATACACACACACACGCACACACACAATATACTTTACAATCAGCCAACGCTAGACTCACTCTAAACTTAAGGTCCTCGTTGATGTCCTTGGCGCGCTCGAGCCGCTCCGTAAGCAGAGAGCGCTGCGCGGCAGCATGCCGCAACTGTTCGCTGAACACCTGCAAACATAACGCAAATATTTGTTATTTGTTGTTGCAGACTGTACACTATGCTCCTGATCCATGCCGAATCCGTGCCGACAAATAACAGACGGTCGACGATGACATATCGACGAAATGACGAATGGTGGAACTTTGAGGTTCCACTTTGGTTAAGCAATGATTATTGTGGTGGTGGTACCTCTACAATTATGTTCCCTAACTAAGGTCAAAAGTTCTCAAGGGTATGTGAAGTCTACCAATCCGCACTTGGCCAGCGTGGTGAACTATGGCCTAAATCCTTCTTACTCTGAGAGGAGACCTGTGCCCAACAGTGGGACAAAAAGGTCGATGATGAACTAAGGTCAATTAATCTCTAATAAGTGAACGCTAGGATCACTGTTAAGTACTGTATTTTAGTGGAAAGGGTAAGGGAGAGACACTTGAACAAGACATTCGAACTTAGTCATCACGCATCTGTAGTAGATTTCACCTAGAAGAATATACATAGAATATGAAGTATATAGTATATGTCAACTCGCGTAAAAACAAATTTAAATCGAAGGCAAAGTTTATAATTTTCACTTCGCGCTCTTCATTACAATTCATCAAGATTCTGTCTCGAATCTACAATTTGATTTTCCAATAATGGAGTAATAACATTGCCTCGTCAAACAAAACATTGGAGGCTTTAGCTTGAAAGGATTCTCATTAAAAAGTACTTAAAGCTAATATTCTTCAGAACCAGATGCAAATTAATATTCATGTAGCAATAACCTTTACGCACAAGTATACTCCGCTACGAATTACGCTAATACCTGAAGATGTCGCGGAAAGTACTTAAGATATATGTACTCAAATGGCGAAGGCACTTTTAATAAATCACGTGATGTTTAGCATTTTCAACACAACCTTGGCGATACGTGGTGAGCTTCAAGACTAACCGTACCCAAAGTCACTTGTATTTTTAGTACCTATAAAGAATCTTAAAATGTAATATTTTTTTCAGAATATTATCTTTAATTATAGGCACAAAGTATAATCTAATTTTATTGTAGAAATTTACTGAGTAGAAATTTAAGGAGGATAAAGATATTGTAGAAATTTAAGGATCTTTTTATCGTGTGAAAAGATTGCAGGTTGTTTTTGTTTTTGATTGCAGGTGTTGTTGATTGCAGGTGTGGCATAAAAATAATATTAAAGGAATAGTGTAATCATGAAATCATGAAATAACGAAAAGAATGAATATGTTAACATATTTGATGTACATTCTCCTCGAACAATGGATTAGAAACTTTCTTCAACACTAAAATCTGGAAAAAATACTACACCCCCATCGCCCGTGATGATATCTCCCCGCTTTGGAGTCTCACATGATTAAAAGCGTCAAGGTGCACACGACTCAAGGACGCTACGATATTAATAAATCTACATATTTCCAAACATAAACAGTTATATAATATTAATCTAATCTATTTGGTAATCCTATTCTCTCAACGGCGTTGGTCGAATCGTTTGCTACACTCCATTTGTCATATTTGTTAATGTTTCGCGTAATTTCGGCGAATTTCCGCGGTTACGTCACCGACCACCGAGTCAGTTGTCGGCTCGTTAGCTAAAAACAAATGATGGGACCTGATGGTCCCATTGTACTGATGCACTGATTTACTGATGTACAACGTTATCAGATACACACCACATACCAATTGTTCTACAATTAGGACCAAACCGGAACATATAGCGCTGACTGTTAACAAACAAACTTGAGTAACACATTCTCTTCTGACAATGTCATGAGTAGTGTTCGAAAGGACTATAGCCTTTAGCGCGTACCTAACGAGTGCCAACGTTGCTCTACGGTTCTGAGGCTCTGCAGTACTTCGTCTGTGACACGGTTCGTCTGTGACACGGTTGTATCTTATGTACGTAATTTATAGATATTTAACATTTTGTTGTATCCGTTCTAGCAACAATTAATAAAAATAATAAAGACTAAAATACATATAGCTTTAACATTAACGAAAGTTACCTAAAACTTTGCATATATCTACTAACACAGAATTATAAGAATCTTGCTAACACTTAATGGATATAAATCTGAAATAAATATTCTATTCTATAGTAAATGTGTTGTTTGTTATTCCGACTTACACTTTGCCGATTTATAAAAGACTCTTTGTTAAAGACTATAAAAAGCTTTAATTAAGCCTTTCAGCTAGGCCTATATAAAACTCTTAGTAAAGTACCCAAAAGGCCTTTAATTAGGCTGTAAGCCTCAGGCTGTAATCTAATTATTATGTAACAAAGAATAATTAGGACTTTTTAAAATGTTGAAAGGTTCTAAAGGGAACCTTTTAACATGCTGTTATATTCGTTCATTCCTATATAGGTCCTAATAGGCGTAAATTTCAGGCTAAAAGACTATATAGTACATTGAAACACTACATTCATGAGATAATCTAGGATAGGGCGATATGCCGCTTTTTTAATAGGCACGACTCAATGTGGTGACTGCAGATTCTAATAATGAATTTTCTAATGGAATAACATCGCTTGTTATATGTTTACTATTGGTTCTTGACCAAAATAACTTATTTGTATGCCATTATGTCAATATAGTTTTTTTCTGTAAATTATAGTTATTCTGCGTAGCATATATGATCTTGAATTTAGCCTCACGAAATGTTCTTAGAATACAATCAATGAATGTGCTGCGACGATGAAACGATGGGTATGCGAATGTCAGTTGGTAAAGAATAAGTATCTCGTGGACAGACGTAACACGGATCGGTCGTAAGGTTCGTTATGACTAAAAATGTCGTGTCGTATACGCATAGTCGCATCCGTCCTAAGCTCATATATCCACTTGATTGAACTGTCGTAATGTCAACGAGATAAGATTGTATGTTTAGTGATTTCACGCAGAATCGATGCGTCGTTATTCATCCACCAAACGATCCAATCTCCCTTATTATATCGTATAACAGATGACTGGCAACAATAGCGCTCTCAAGTCGTAATAAATCTTGTTACTGAACATCGTTTTGCTATCAGTGCACACGAGAATAATGGCATGAATCACGCTACGGGATGATGTCTATTGAGTAACTCTACCCGCTCTAGTTAAACACACATGGATACTGAACATGGTTGTTGTAAACAAATAGCTGCTGGAGCCAAACAAATATTACATCTCAATTTGTTTTATAATCATGGAGTAAACTAAATGGAAGAAAAGGTAGGAAGGGCCAACGTGATCGTAATTTCATAACAAGATTATGTTAGGAGAGAAAAAAGCGTGATGATGTTGATGAACTTAGTTTTAAAGACACACGAGTAATCAGGCAGAATTGACAATACAATAGGTAGTACTGACCTGATTTTGCACGGTGGAAACGAGAAGCTGACGCTGAAGTTCGACGGGATTGCTCTCGAGGAGAATCGCCGCGAACTTCTTGGAGTCGGGCGTGGCGACGCGCGGCGGACGCGCGGGCGTGTCGAGCGTGGCGTCGAGGCGGCCGAGCGGCGAGGCGCGGCGCGGCGTGCTCGCGGCCGCCGCTTGTAGCGCCGCCGCACGCGCTAGCAACTCGTCGCGTTCCTCCCGCAGCCGCGTCACCTCCCCGCACTCCTCGCACGACGCGGACAACGCACGAGCGAACGACTCCTCCGCGGTACGCGCCTCGCCCCCGTGCCGCTCGTCCAATTCGCCCCGCAACAGCTCCGCCTCGTCCCGCAACCGCCCGCCCTTGCGCTGGATGACGTCCAGCAACGCCCACAACTCGTCCTCGAGCGGTCGCGACTTGCTAGCTGATGCCGACGCAGAGGAGTGCGCGTCCTTCCCGCACGAAGTCTCTGTGCTGAAGCCTGAGTCCTGAACGCTCGGCTGCGGCTTGGCCCGCGCCGCGTCCCCGGCGGCGGCAGCCAGCTTCCGGCGCACGCGCACGCCGGGCTCCCAGTCGCGCCGCGTGCCGCTGGCCGGCGTCGAAGGCGCCATCTTCGAGCGCAAGTTCGGGAACGTCTCGATGACGAGATCGCGAAACTCGAGCAAGGCTCCGACCTCATTCTGGAGTTCCTGGAACGGAGTAGCGTCACCCCATGTCAATCTCCGTATATGTAATATTCCTTCCTGATTCGGTAAAACCGTTTGATGTAAACTACAAACCTGTAAGGCGACGAGCGACTTAGCCTGCTCCGACATGAGGTAGTGGAAGGGCCCGGGCGTCGAGCGCAGCTGCATGCACTCCATGCCCGAGCCGCCGGAGCCGCCGCTCGCGCTGTCCGCACCACCCGTCTGCACAACAAATATACAATCGTTGAAAAAATATATATACAATTTCTATTTTTATATTATATTCTAATATTATAAAGCTGAACGGACGATTTGAACGAAGTAGTCCTTAAAAATAGTAGTCAGATTTGAAAAAAAATGATGGGTAATTTATTGATGAAGGTTTTAGGATACCTTAGACATGAGACAGTGAAACTCTCTTATACTGGCCACTGTGGACCTCATTACTGTTACTAATAATTGAAGAACCTTAAACTTCCTACAACCCTTTTTGTGTGCCACTGCTGGTCACGGGTCTCTCCCTACATTGGGGAAGGCCTGGAGCATACTCCACTAAGCTGCTCCAGTGCGGATTGATGGAGGTTAGTGGCCAACCCGCGTTGGAAGTGCGCATGAAATTTTGCCGGTCATCCATCCAACTACCGACCACACCCGACGTAGCTCAACATTGTAGATCGGATGAGATCTACACAAGACGCGGGGCGGTACCTTAAACTATTACGATACAATTACTAGTCGAATAGCAATAAAGTCACACGAAAACAATACGAGTAAAGATGTACTTATAGCTTACAACTATTAACTATTACGAATCAGAATTTCCTGCGACCTAGTATACAGATGCACACACAACCCCTATATAACCTAACCCCTTCACAATACCCTACCACTCACAATACAATTCAAACAAATTAATATATCATCAATGAACACGGTTCAAGACGGGTTCAACGGTTATAAAACAACGATTACACTTATCAATAGAGCTATTGGTTTAAGCGGGCTACCGTAGATTCAACACTACTAATTGTTTGGTTAAGGGGTCGACTCTACGAGCGTGTGTATCGCAACGAGTTCGTTCTACTATCGTCGGGTAGTTTTTATCGTCTACACTAGTCGACAATTACTCCGCTAACGTATCGTTGCGATCACGCATCGGGCAGCCGCGTGACCGCAACGACTCATTTAATTTCGTTACGTATTGCCGTCTGTCGTAGAAATGTCTGAGAGCGCGTCGCGTCTCGCGGCGGACGCGCAGCGTGTAGTCTGCGTCACGCGGCGAGCGTGTGGCGCGTCTTTGACGTTTTTACTCGCCAATGAGGCTTGTTCAAACGTGGCGATATTATCGCCGTGTGGATGCTTTTTTATATAAAATAGTTATAGGTCTAAAACAGAGTATAAAATAACAATTATAAAAAGACGGTCATAGTTTCTAATATAAAATGACACTCAAACGCACACGTTAAGCAAGCGCTCGGCTTAGCTACATGGCGGAGGATGGAGGATGACATGAAGGTGTTAGGTTTTATTTTCGTTACGGAATTTCTTGATTCGATCGCCGCGTTTATAGTCTGCGATAAAAGCTATGCAATATAGCTTAATAAAGCTAACGATAATATCGTCGCGATGTTCTCGCTTGTGGTGTGGGAGAGGACGTGTATATATGAGTGTACACAGTCAATGACACAGACCGTACATAATACAGTTCAAAAGATTTTATCTTTGTACGAAGTGTTGGTTAAACGGACAGTCAAAATTCGACTGTAATTCATCTTATGTTTGAACGACATTCAGGTTATTTTGTCTAAGAATACCATGGATATAAATACATTCGTTTAGGAAAACTTTAATTGAAAATAAGGGTATAGCGATTGTAGTCGGTGGTTTTTAACGGAATACACTTTCGAAGTCTGCGATGCCTACTTTTGTCGCAACTAAAATAAACATCAGTATAACCGCACTTCAATGATGACATATTTCTTCATACACATTATACTAGTATCTTCAGAAAACGCTAACGCTACTGTTCCTTTAGAAAATGAATATTTGTGTGTATTTTCATCACGACGGTAATTATTGCAACACATACAAAGAACACGGTCGCATTTATATGCTAGTCGTGGACTCCCAAATTCGTCTCCTCTATAAACGCACCTCAGTAATAATGTCACCGTGTGCTTAGGCGTAAAATTGCGTTACGTCCGAACGCCTCTCGTCCGGACGTGTTCTCTCTTCCTTGGCGACTATTGTATCGTTTTTGTATTACGAAAACCGTTTTTGTGGACACTTTACTGACTGCCGCTTGTTTATCAATGACCGTTTTTGTTTATTTGAGTTATCAACATTATTTTATTTGCATAAAAAAGTTTATTTCCCCATTTTTTCTCGTTATTTTTTTTTAATTTTTAACACCAAATTGCGTTAAACAGATCGATAAGAAAACTGTTACATCGTTCATAATAAGGAAGTAAGAGGTGCGATTAGGAAATAATACTGTTTAAACTAAAATAGATTTCACGATAGTTTAGCGTCTCTAGCGAAAACGTAGATAACTACAAATGGATCTTATTAATTTCTCGGTTTTGTATTTGAAAATTAACTACAATTCGTTTTTCGTAACTGTCCACTGGTAAAAAAAGCTTGTGACCTATTCCGTATGTACACACATTTCCAATTCGATCAAAGATGCATTCATAACAAATCACACCTAAAAATTAGAATTGAAATTATTTAACACGTCAAGCAATCGAACTCTCTACAAATAAAATAATTTTATTTTTTGAATTAAAAGTAGCAAACGACCATGCAGTACACCTGATGGTAAATGGGCACTGTTTCCCATGGAAATCTATTATCAAATCCAGACTGAGGTACTAACTGAGGTTGGCCACAGACGCATTTGCTTTGAAGACAAAGTTGGAATGTCTCCTATAAGTGTCTGAAATCAATCGGAACCTATCGTTCAAATCGGAACTCAGTAGCGCTTCTCAAGAATGTTATTAAGAAATTGATGTGACAATAGATCATATGGAGTCGAGACACGAAGCATACTACTATTTTAGATAGGTAAGAAGTGGCACTGAATTCGGTAAAAACATGCAAAAAAGTAAAAACTTTATTCCGGAAGAACTTCCTACCTATAACCTACTTTGGTGTTTGCCCATTTCGTCCACGGTACAACAAAAGTCTGGCACGAATCCAAAAGAAATTATACAGACTCTTACATTTCAATGAATGGAACGTCGAACGAAAATAAACCCATTCATTGGTTCACTACAAAATATGTCTGCCGGTATTTGAACAGAAGATTGGATGCGATCTTATCTCGACGGTAACTTGAAGCAAATTAATCAAACTTGTTCGCGAGATATTTTAATTGCCATCAGCTCGGCAAAACGGTAGCGATCAGTATCGGATACGCGTTATTGCAATTCTTGAAACGTCAACTTTTTAAGAACAGCGTTTTAATCACCGGTAGGCTTGAGTCTAGGCTAATTTTAGAGGTGAGTAATTTGGGGACAGAATATATGTATATGCAGAAATCACTAATTGTAATTAGCATAACATACATAGGTTCCATTACCACGCTATATTGGTAGTACATAAAGGAGCTTCGATTAGCTCTGAACCAACCCATACCCAATAGAAACCGTCATTTTTAGAGATAAGGTTGGCATAAAATTTAAAAATCTCGAAGCCTAGCTAGCCTAGAAGTTACAGTCACGTTCACAAGAAAAGTACTAATTAATTTAGGCTCAGGCGAAAATGTCAAACAACTGGCGATAATAGAAATGCTATGAGAAGAAATTTACCTAAGTTTATGAACAATACCTATATAGGAACTTCACTTCACAAACTTCTTCCCACCGAATACATATCAGAAGGAAATTAATTTCATTCCATCGTCCATTTGCGTGTGCACGGGAATTTCTACGCTTATGCTAAGAGAAGTGGAGTTCTTAAGAAAATTTATATTACATTGATAACTAAGATGGAATAACAGTTAGACCAATATCGCTTAAACTGTTACTATTTTTTTTAATTGTTTTTTTATTATGTCATCGTAATATTTTGTTGCACGAAAAAATAAAAGTCGGACTAGTGCGAATCGGACTCGCAGACGAAGGGTTCCATAACACTGTTATTAAGATCGAATATTTATGAAGCGGTAAGGGCAACAGAAACAGATACCGCCGGACAAGTAACAAAATATTACACTATCACTCTTTAAGTGGGCACTCGCGCGTTACCGCAATGGCAACAGATTTTTTTTTCATTTTTTATCGTGTAAGGTTAGCAAACGAGCATGCATCCACCTGATGGTAACTGATAAATGCCGCCCATGAACATTAGTAATCATCCATAAGTACAATTAAATCATACCTAAGTTTGATCACAGATGCGTTGCCAACCCTGAGGACTAAGATGTTCGCCTCGTGTTTAAGTATAGCCGGCAACCACGCCTCTCTAAACCCAAACACAAAAATTGCTTCACGGAGGATTAAAAGGGTGGCGGTGGTACCTTCACGGTTGAACTAAATGAGTTCTACCACCAAACCTACCTACCTACGGTTAATGAGATACAGCCCTGTCTGATGGAGAGGTCAGCCGAGCCTTAGTAAAAGGGTACATAAAAATAGCGTGATACATAAAAATAGCTTGTTCAAGACTCGTTGTCAAATTTCTGATGCGTATAGTTGATACCGTTAAGTACTGATAAGTCGAGTGCTTACCCACATTCGAAATTATCTCATTTGCAAAAAACATTTTTTTGCTCCAAATGTTAAAAGCGTACATTTATTTATAGTATTCAGTTGGTTAGTCGTTCTATAGAATATTCTAGGTGAACTCCCGGCGTTTTTAATAGTCGACGCTCGTTTTAAACTGAGTGCACTTGCGCTTAGACCCTCCACGTGACCGGTTTCAGTTTATATAGTATAATATAAATTTAGTAAAGTATAGTGCCTATTTCCGTACCTATTATAGCGTGGAAAGCTAGAGTGTTCTGTACACTTTATATTGTTATGGGATTATACTAGCAGTATTTGGTTTATGTTATCCATATGATTTGACCATAATAGTGGCTTTAACTGTTTTTATTCTGAAGGAAGGGTCTTGTTTTCAGGATAGTAATAGATGTCGTACGTCTTGTAATACATTTTTTATGCAATTTATTTGCAAAGCTTCATGTTATTGGTAGTATATCAGTATATCAAGGATATTGGTAGTCAGTGTCGCCGTGACACCGATACATGCAACCTGGTCGAAATATTGACAATAAATAAAATATAAAGTGAGGACCCGTTACATAATAAAGTGCTTTTGTTACTTTTATGTTGCTCACTTGTCCGCCGATCAGTACGCACGAAATCAATCAACGTGTCAGCGTGACTAAACTAAAATCTCGTAGTTAGAATGTTACTTAATATAACAGTCTATTTACTTAGTTCCTATTAAGTTATGCGGTTATAAATAAACAACGCCAGGAAACATGTTTGCCATTACTTTCAGTGACGGAAACACTTTTAGAAACCGTTGTTTATTTACAAAATTCATGGTAGATTAAAGAAAGTATTTTCACAGCCAGCGAGAGTGCAGTTCTGTAACATAATCTCGAAGACAGATCCCGGGCTGACATATATCCCGGGACGATATCCCGGGATGATACAATGCCTTCAGTACCATTGCCGTTGTTGTGACGTTATACTTGATTGTGAAGATGAATGGTGTGGAGATGATTTTATGTGTGCGTTTTGATAATACATGTGTATTCCCAAAGGACTGTGTAAAGATACATGTCCCGAACATGTTTCATTGTTTCGGAAACACAAATGTATCTGTCATTATTTCAATCAGCTCAAGGCAATCGAGATTATTATGTGTTAACAGAATGCTACAGAATAGGTCCACGGTAATCGAGATTTTTATTTGTAGAGATTTAATTTCGTGTTCCAGAATAGGTCCACAACAGACCGAATCGCGACTGTCGTCCGAACGTCTGTCGTTTCACTTTCTTCACTTCCGCGTTAAAACAAGGCCGGCAGTGATCGCTATTAGCCTTAATATAGTAATTTACTCGTGTAACAATGCTGTATCGTTTACGAAAAACGTAGGATTGTGTGAATATTATAAAGTTTCACAGTTATACAGAGTGATGTCAAAAAAAGGCTTTTTAATTTGATTGTTTTTTTTTTTTAAGTAAAAAAATTTGATATATTTAAAAAAACGACTATATGAATGAATAACCAACAAGATAGCATTTGAAGTAGGAACTGCAATAAAAGCAAAGAATAAAATAACATACCTATTATTTCCAACCTATAATATAAGGTGTAATAGGTACTAGAGTAAACCATTTATGTAAACAATAAATAAACAGATTTTAAAAATATATAGCGTCGTAAATTTAATCTTGAGATATAACAGATTATATATATATATATATATATATATATATAAATAAAAATATTATTGTACACGCACAAAAAAAAATAGAA
>DWOQ01000428.1:0-11616 GCA_018251115.1 Codatractus alcaeus
ATATAATATTTCCAAAAACTGTATAATATTAATTGTACCGTAATTCTTATTAATTACACTTACACGCAATTATTCAAAAGATACATATAATTTTTACACACAGATTACAATGTTTAATTTAAATTACTGTTATAATTAATACTGACATGGACTTGCCTCGTCATTAGGGCGCACGTCTGCATTTGATTAAATTAACAAAGGGGACATTTTGCAACGCTCCTGCGTTGTTGTGGAATTATCCCGAACACAAATACGTCATTACACGATTAGTTCATTTCAAAGGGTTTCCGACCCCTGCTTTGACTCGTCAAAGGGTTGCATTTAAATTGATGGATTACAGCAGTTATGTATGTAAATTGCATGCGTCGTAAACCTTTTGACAACTGTTGTGAATAAATGCGTATTGACGATCCACGTACATAATTATATGAATCATATTCATTATTCATAAAGGATTACTCTTTAAAACATATTAATAGTTCATTTCCGCTACGCTAAGCGCAATATATACATGGCTTGAAAATAGAAGTTTTCGAGTAATTAACTGTTTTTTTTTTTGAACCGGGTGCTTATTTTATGTAACAGCATTTTAATAAATTCATATATAATTGCAATCCGCGTGGCGGTGCGGTTACTACACCGGTCTGACACACAGAGGGTCCCGCGAATCTAAGTGATTAATTTAGATTTCTATTCTGTGTCTGGGTGTTTGTGTAACGTCTTTGTGTGTGTACATGGCACCCACAACACGGGGAATCCTAGTGTGGGTCTATGAGTGTAGAAAGCGTCTTAGCCTAGGGTCTAGGTATTGTCATTTCTTGCGTATTCGAGGCTAGAAATATCACTCATGAAACAATTGAAAGCGTGTTAGCCTAGGGTCTATGTACTGTCATTTCTTGCGTATTCGAGGCTAGAAATATCACTCATGAAACAATTATCACGTGGCGGTCTATCTATATCACCGAGATAGCGATTATTTGCGGCACAATGTTTGTACGGCGGACGTAATTTGACGCAACGTTTGTACCAGGAGACGTAATTTGACGTAACATTTGCGAGACATAATTGAACAGATAGTGCAATGTTTTCCAAATAACCAGTCTCAGTTCGAGGAACGTTAGGAATAATCTTACTGCGATCGTGTCTGAGGCGTAGTCGAACAATTTGCTTGTCGTTTAAAATTGTGTAACTGTAGATTGGACATAGACAGTACATGTTGAAGTTAGAAAGGGAACAGACAAGAAAGGTTGGTTTGAATTAGATTTTAACAAAATGTGTTTTTTGTTTTAATATTTTATGTGAGATATTCAATGCTACTTTACACGTCTGAAGTTAACCGCAGTCCGCCACACTTACTATTTTTTGCATCTTAAACAAAGATTTCTTATCGGCTGATATGTTTCGCAATTTAATACTTCGCAAAAACTTGATAATAACTCTAAAAAAATAGTTATCAATATTATAGATCTTGGATTAAATTGAATCTATAAAGCCAATAATGAAGTAATTTCGTTTTCATTTTAAAAACATGAAGACAATTTAGATTTTTGTAAGCATAAAATCTATTTTATTTTATATTAATTTCAGAAGACGATTAGCATCTTACAAACTTACAAGGAAATTACACATACACATTACATATATATTTTTTGCGATAAACCTAAATAAAACCTTTCAGAGGTTTTTTGCATGGCTGAACTATACGAACTACGAAGTACTTGGCCGCATAATTTTGTGACTCGATTTTTTGCTATTAGGGAAGATAATGTCTGACTTAAGGCTAGCAAATGCGACGACCGAACAAAACAACTCATTCGATATCAATCAACGAGGTATCAACAAGGAATAATTCAATCTCATCATGTCAATGAAAGATGTAATTAGATGGGTCAGGGTGGTAAGATATCAAAAGATAGAAGTATAACTAATAATAATATCATCATAGTTATTAAAATACTCCAAAATAGAACCATATTCTGTAAGGTATCAATCATTTCCCAAGTTCAGGATATGTTTAATAGCGATGAAATTATGAAAAAGAAAAATTGCCACTCGATGTAATAAGTAGTAACTACACATAGTGGCGGGCACCACCTATTAGCATAATTACTTATGTGGAGGCCTTCTGCTCTGATAATATACAAAGCAGTAGTGGTTTCCATTAGCTCCAAACTTTCTCAAATTTTTGCGCTGTAAGTTAATAATGACAGAGAAAAATTTGACGCGCGAACTCCACCCACAAAAGTAGACAATCTTGCAAAAGATCAAAGACCCCAACAAAACGAACAATCGCGTCGGGCGGCCCGCGCGATGTCCGACGTCCTTATCTGACGGCGATGATGGCCAGTTCTAATGAAGCCGTAAGCAGGGCCCGCCCATTTAACGAGCTCATCATTAGCGCAGTCGCGATCTGATTGGCATGCCTCGTACCGTTAGAATGTACTGAAAGGAAATTTAACTGTAATTGCGTCTAAGTGCGAGAGCGTCTTATATTGATTAAGTCCTAATTTTCTTAAGAATTATAGTTACCACTACGCTGAACACATTAAAACTACTCCCATTTTTGTAACCGTCACTGTAGTTTGCAGTAACAGTGAAAAGTTTTCAGTCCAGCCTGTCCTTGTCCTGGTTAAAATACTGGTTCTTAGATTGTCATAAAATTACCAATATCTGAAGCACTATACATTTCCTAATCGATCTATTAACCCTCAGGCCTAAATTGCAACAGGTCGTATAGAACTTCCCTAAAATACTTCAAACAAATTAAGAATCGCTACATCAATGGAAATATAACAAAAAACAACAAAAGCACGAAACATTTTACCACATCAGTAAAATCTATACGCATTTGATTTATAGGTAAAAAAAAAGCTGATTAACAAGAAGAGTAATCGCTATCTGATAGTTAAATATATAGACAATGAAATTATGTATTTTCATTTCACTATGTAATTTAAAGAGGTTTAAAAACGGAAATTATTTGTTACTATATATAAGAAAGTTAAAAATAAAGTCTTACACATACGATATGGATATATGTATGACACGTATGTATGTATGTGTATGTAGATAGATAGATGGACACATACAAAATTAACAAAAAGTAATTAAAGTTTTATGGTGTGCTTAAACTTTGCCAAACAAATTAACGTACCGAATAGAAGGTGTCGCGTAGCTTAGGAAGCCATTGTCACTACTGGACCAGTCTTACCAGTCCTGTCGGTTTCGCAATCGCCCAGAAACGGTCATTGTTCAGGACCACCCTCGACGTATTGGCAAACGGCTACCACGAAACAACTTACACATTCCCAATAGAGAGAAATTCTTAGCGTTAATACTAGAACAGATACGTAATGATATTTCGTTTCATATTCGTGCTATCCTGATATAATATATCTGTATATCATATAATGTATTATATATTATTTAACATTATACACTCATAGTTCATAATTGAAGATATCATGATTTGGGTACTGGGTATCTATAAGCACACAGATACGTCATTTAGATACATATACATATGTGTTTGTGACCAGCGAATTAAACCGAAAACACGAAGCGTTAACCTTTATAACACTTTCGAATATGATATTTTCTTAATTTACAAAATCTAATATAGCATACAGGCCATACATAATACTGATACACATATGCGTATATTGCTTCTGAAAGAAATATTAAAATTCTGAACACGTCCAATGTTGGAGTATATCCAAAGAAATCTGGGAAGTGGCGATAAATTTCCCCTTCGTCTGCAAAACTTGACATGGATGGCTACGTTTTTCGGTGGAACAAAGGAAATGTTTCGTTTTATATTATACCGTTGGGTGATAAAAATGTGCACAAGAAGCTAACTCATCTTTATTTGTGCTTTAGCCAAAAATAATAAGACTTAACATATTTTTATATTTAAGTTATAGCTACAATACATATTATCGTTCTGAATTTCGGTGTAATAAGATTTTCAAGCCAAAACCCCACAACTGAAAACATATCCTTCTTAATCAGGGTGATTCCCATGTTCCACCACGCTGCTTGTGAGAGTTAGTAAACTTTACACACTTGAAAACATTATCGAAGAACTTTCGAGCATGTAGGTTACTTTACGTTATATTACCGTTCAAATAATGAATACATTGTTTTTAAAACGCACACAATCTCCTACCTGGACTTCCGGTCTGAAAATTGAGAAATAGGAAATCACTGTTTACTAATATTATTTAACTTAATAACATAAAAATAAAAGTGCATTATAAAATTGCTCCAATTATTATAGCAGGCGCTTGTAAATAAATTTTAAAAACAAATGGATTCACATTTTCAGAATTAAATTATAAATATTAAGGTCTATTTGAAATTTTTGTAGATACGAAGGATACATACTTATACAGTATATAAGAAATAATTTAAAATATCAATATAAACTATCTAATAGGTATGAATATTTTATGATGTACTTAAGTCTCACATGTGTACAACTCTAAGACTATAACTGTACTGTGCGTTTACATTTTATTCCTGGATCCTCGTTGACTAAGAAAAAATATTGTCTGCAGGTAGCCAAATGATTAGAGACAATGCAATATTATCGTATTTTCTTCTTCTGCTATGCCTATTGTTTTTCAGTAATTTCTTGGCACTAAGTTTTACAGGATTTTTATAGTGACACACACAAGCAAATCTACATAAATATTTCGAATAAAACCTACTTGTTTACTCAGAGAAAGAATTAAAAACATACTAACTATGCCATGAAATAGAAGATTCTGAATACTATTCCTAATTATTTGGCCACGTCAGTAATTTTATCAAATTAAATTTACGTTGACGTACAAAATTAAAACACACTCTAGTATAATAATACCAAGTAGTTCACTACGAACTTGCAATCAATGCAATGCAATCTGTAGTTATTACGTTATAAGAATGTTCCCACTAATAAAACCACGTATGTTACATATGTACATACGTACTCTTATGGCTTAGTCTTAGTATTCTGCATATCATATAAAGAAACTGCATATTAACCCTATCAGTTTTACCGCCATGAGTCAAACGCAATGATACAAGCTAGCGAGGAGTGATATTTTACATCGTATTAATGAGAATATGCGGATCGGATTAACGGTGATGTCAAAGTGATACTTCCGCTATCTATTCCTGAGCGGCGAACATGACTCTAAGGGATTTCACTAATGGCTTTTGAAATATCTCCGGACATAACATCTAGAAATGAATAATGAGTACATACAGACAGGCAGAAAGACGGACAGGGAGTAATTATATCCGTTACATTATGTAATACACATTTTTTGTAATTATACAACGGAACCATTTTTAGAAAATTAAAGAAAAACTAACCCGATAAAAGAAAAAAATCAATTTTTATCACCCGGAACTTAATAACGAATTAATCGACAATTCATTTGTGAAAATCGAATGGATAAATTAGACTCTGTCAATTAAAATAAACTCACCCGATAACGGAATTCTTCAGCGTTATAATATTAGTATCGATGAATGTTTTAGCGTTTTAGCAAAAACTGCATATAGCACAAACTATTCAAGTACCACATTACTGGTTATTTACGACTAGTTTATTACATATCCAAGAAATCCATCCGCTTCACACCACGACACGTGGCAGCTAAACACCAATAAGGCGTGGTCATAGATAACTTCCCGCGGCGACCTACCACCAGTACAAGCCTATTTAATAGCCTGTCATGATTCCTCATCTATGCTAATATAATAAATCTGACGAGATTATTTGTCTGTTTGTTTGAACGTGCTGATATCTGAAAGAAGCAGTTGGTTATGAGAAAATATTGTTTTAATTGAAGGATGTATTCTGGAATGTTTAAGATCATAATTTTTAAAAATTAATTACCACCTGGAAACCAGCTTGACCTCTTCATAGTAGTATGCGCCGTCATATATGTATGTGGGAGATCAATAATTTATATTTTAATATAGGGAGAATGTGGTGATAGTGATAGAATAGTCTTGTAGACCTTGAGTCTAACCACGAGTAAAATCGCGCAGCACAACTAGTCTAAAATAAACTGTTGGGATCACATAAATGCCGTCGGTGTCATTCATTCTGTCCATTAGTGCGAATTCATGCCGGTGTATGACAGTCATTTAAGACGACCTCAATAGTCGGTAATAGGCAAAAGTTAAGTGTGTATTAGACAGCACTCTTTCAAGCATGTCTTTATAGAGTGAAGAAGCTTTAACATATATAAGTAAAATAAACTATAACTTAATAGGTAATAACTTCGCAGAATTTACTTTCTTTTTTCACCTTTTTATATTTGTTTTATTGTAAAATCAATGTACTTGGTCAAGAGGAATGTCACGTCGTTTTACTACATATTTCCCTTGGCCATTCTACGGCTTTCGCATCAAGTCAGCTTGATATCACAATAATATTACATTATTATCAAATTTACAAATGCATTCAAACATTTTGACTCAATCGAAATTCGAGAAATGGGTGTTTTTAATTATCAAAATTTGATTAAAGACGGACAAAGGAACAGGAAACTAAATAAATTCTCATGAAAACATAAACGCTGGCACTATTATACGAAGATCCCTTACGGCACGACTTCTGCGGCTCAACCGCCACACCAATTTCTGCTTAACAAAATCATTTCTAAGCGATGACGTCAGCTCTTAGCAATGTTGGTCAGGTTTCGAGGGTGTGGTTAAGGAAAGACGCTAAAAAGAGATTACTGTACTAATCCCACTTAGTCCTCAGGATAACAACGCATACGTGGCCGATTTCAAGTAGAACTATAATACTATCTGATGTTGAATACAGAGCGGCAGTAGTCGCTTAAAAGCAGCTGTTCCTTGTATATCATAAGAAATGGGCCACCCTTATTATTATGCACAAATACCACCAGATATCGTAAAAATATCTTAATTAAACCTGGTAAGAGTACGGACACATCGATGTGGTGCCACAATAGTTGTGATAGATTCTAGCAGTACCTGTCTCTCGATATTTTTACGTACATTACGCCCCTTTGACACTCTATTGGCACGGAACCCTTAAAAGGATGAATATTTTAATTTTACAATCACATACATATAAATCCAAAAATTGAAGCAGATGCTACTTATAAATATAAATAAAACATGCAATGGCAAAAGAAATATATAATAACTATAAAAAAATGATTCTGCTGTCTGCTTTATGAATATCTAAATCCCAGGTGTCGCATGTGTACAAAGGTATCGCACGAATCATATATCGCTGTCTGCCCTGTCATACGAGCTCGTTAAGTCCATCAGTTAGACTCACGGCGGCGAGGACCAATGTACCATGTGAACTACCGAAAATATCTACATAAAAAATAACGATTGTATTTGAAGTTGGAGAGAGAAAAATGCAAATAGGTCCATGTAGGTTAAATAAATTGTTTCCGAAAGAGTAAAGAAATTTGCAAGAATTTTTATAGGATCTAAAGACAAGTACATACATCTTCATAAGTCAATCAAATCAGTTCGCCGCAGTCAAAAATAATAGTTCCAATTGGCAGAACCTTCCCACTTCAACTTTTCACATCAACTTTACTAGCCAGATGAGATATTGCAATGTTAATACACTGAACAACAATAAAAATGGACGTAAAAATCGAAGAAAGAAACCCGTACCAAGCAAAAGCATTCTGTTCTTCAATTTTTCTCAAAAGGAAATGCACTACAATTCACATCGTAAGCACACAAAAGAATCCTCTGATATTAAACACAAATAGACATTTTTATCTGGAAACCATCCATCTTCGATGGCAAGGCAATCTTTGTATTATATTGGTTATTCGTACAACACCCACGCGCTTGTGTTACGTGGAGAAATAGGGTGAATCACTCGACTCCGGACGTTGAATGCACTTGTGCAACGCTGAACACGGATACAAGTGCAATGGAAACGACGCGGTACAATAAATCTACACAACTATCGAATAGCTTTTTAAGCAGTGCAACTAAATTTATAATTTTACGTGTTCAATTGTGAAATTTCCGGGTACAATCAAGTTTTATCAATTTTTTAGCACTACCTGCATATATAATTTACAAGGTACTTTCAGAAAACAATAAAATTACTCGATTTTGGAAACACCTACACCAATAACATAAGTGAAGTTGTAATAATCCAAACACGCACAGACGTAGAATAAAAATATCAATCTATCACTTTAAGGTCCAGCTCGACTGAGCCGAACCCGGAACTCTCTCCGTGTAAGATAAGCATGGAGACTTTGGCTGCTAGAGTTTTTAATTAACCTGCTGTTGAAGATTAATGAAAATGTTTAATAGAGAAAGTCTCTTACGTAGTTTTTTTATAAAACTAAATTAACATCAACATAGTTCTATTAAAATATCCCTTCTAGCAATTTCTAACATCTATATCACCCATCCCTTCAAACTTAGGGTTGATACCGCTACAGACAGGGGTTTCGTCCCCAAAACAGGGGCTCAAGTCCTTAGCAACATAACTTGCAACCCTCTGAATTTTCGAGATAAATTTATGAATTCATCGAGAAAGTTAATTTACAACCAAGAGGGGAAAATATTAATTAATTATTAGTCCGCTTATGGGCTTACTGTAAGCGTGCACCTTTAAGGTGTTATAAGCTTTTAATTTTAAAATTAATTGAGACATATTTTATTTAATATTATATAAGGATGGGGAAGGTTAGAACGCTGCATTAGTTATGATAGCATAAATTGTAATAAACTACAAGGTGGTCCTCACAACTTGTCTGGGTAGAATTACTTCGAATTATAGCTATTTTAGCCAACAAACAGAACTTATAACTTTTGCAGATGTAATGTTAATAAAAACCAATATTAATACTAAGATATAATAACATCTTATTACTCTTAACCAAAGAATTAAAACCATCTTATTAATGTATTAATATTAACCTAACAATTTCAATCTAGAGCGAGTTTTGTGTTACATCAATCGCAGTTTACAACGCTGATAGATAAATTAAATTGATAAATAATAGGAAGCAATTTGGCCCAATTAAATGCACACGGGAGATAGCGGATAGCTCTCGCGAACCTATTACAGTTAAAACTTCAAACTACGATCGAAAAGCTCATTTCTCGAACGTAGAGCAAATCGTTTATGAGCTTAATTGAAAAACTTGAAAATGGCCGAGGAAAATTGGTTTATTAACGAGTTATTGTGATAGTTGTACAATCTCACAACGAGATTAACGTTTCGTATTATATTGTATACAAATATTTTATACTAAACATTCGTAGTGGTCAGAATATTTAGTAGACAGTTGAATATATCCGAAGTCGTCCGTACCTCGCTCAGAGCAGACGTGTCTATCTATACAACAAACCATTTTAAAAATAATAAATAAGTGTCAATCAAATTTTAACTTTTGTGCAAGAGAATAGAACTCAATCAGTGCTTCAACTATATTTACAAATAAGACTTCCTGCTTTTGTGCTTAATAACTCAAAGTGTAACCACGGCGATTCCACGATTCCCCGACGCATGAGCGGCCCCCCTCTCACCCGCGAGGGAACAAAAAAGCAGGTACTCTATCGCAATAATAAATTCTTGAGAAGAGGCAGACGATTAACGCTACTGCATACACTGCTGCGCGTAGTTGCCAAGATTTATCACACCGTGTACCTCCGGTGCATTGTACATAACTCAATCATTTAACGCTCAACAATGAGCCTATTGCGTTCGCCTTCTAAACATGCACCGAGCGGTGGATCGCACCCGGACTTGACCAAGCTAAGTGGTGTGGAGACGGACACGTCAATAACTTTTCGAAAAAGAAAACTTCCATTTGATCATCACTGCACATGTACAAACGAAATTCAAGAAATACGTTCACAGTTATATCACATGAACCAATTATTAGAAAAGTATGCTGGATCCAATGAAAAATTATTAAATAAAATGCAAGAAAGTATTTCTGAAGTTAAAATACAAATAGAAGAAATTAAAACAAGTAACGAAAAAACAAATAACCTATTTCGTGAAAGCATTACTGATATAAAACTGCAAATGAATGAACTAAAATCGACATCATCGAGTATTTTACTAGAACAAAACAATATTAAATCAAAAGTAACACTGCTTGAAAATAAAATATCCACGAATGAAAATAAAATAAAATCCCTTGAATCTATCCCACCAAAGTATGAATTGACAACATCTGCAAATATTAACTCAGTCCTATCATCTAATGAGTGCTTAATTCGTGAAATAAGAGATCGTCAAGAAAGAGAGAAAAATATTATCATAATGGGCATACCAGAACAGACTTGTCAAAGCAATGAAGAAAGAATTTACAAAGATGAAATCGAGGTTATGGCTGTGACTCAATCAATATATAAAGATATTCCGAAACCGTTGAAAATAATACGCTTAGGTAAATACAATCCCACAAAAAACAGGAGAATAAAGGTATGTTACGATTCAAAAGAGTCTGCAAAACAACTTTTGCGTGGTAAAATCAAAGTTCCTGGAAATATTAAAATATATTCAGACCAAACTCCCGCACAACTAAAATACTTACAGACATTGAAAGAGGAGCTATTACGGCGTACAAGTAATGGAGAAAATGATCTCACGATTAAATACATCAACGGCACACCCACTATCACGAAAAATTTAACAAAAAACTAAATTCAATTGTTTCGACGAACACATCTACCCATAGCAATACTTATGATATTATAAATAATTATCAACAACTACAAAGTAATAAATTTCGACTTACATTTTTCTATCTAAATGCCCGCAGTATTCGGAAAAAAGGAAAGTTCGACGAACTTAAATGCATCCTGAAATCAATACCATTAACGACACATATTATTCTACTAACGGAGACCTGGATCAGGAATGAAGCGCAAGCCCTAGAACTACAACTCCCCAACTATACACACTATTACAATGTTAGAACAGACACAAGAGGTGGTGGTGTTTCCGCTTACATTCATAATAATCTACAACATAGTTTATCTGAATCAAATTACATAGATGGAAACAACTACTTATGGATAAATCTCAAGAAATATTCTATAGATATTGGAATAATCTACAATCCAGGTCATACCAAATTTACAAGTTTTTTAGATACATTTAAGTCACAACTACAACAGAGAAAAAGGGCTATAGTCTTTGGCGATTTTAATGTTGATTTGCTGACAAATGAAACTAGAACCAAGCAATACAAGGAAATTTTAGATGAAACCGGATACATAATACTGAACAAAATTAGTAAAAAATATAGTACAAGAGATTCCAAAAATCGAAAATCTATTTTAGATCACGTCCATACTAACCTCAAAAAAGACTACTTTCATATGACTATGGTAGAATCAACAATGTCAGATCACAATCAAATTTATTTACAATTGAAAAAAAACAAGACACCGCCTAAAATATATTATAAATACGAAGCAATTGATTACACAAGATTGTACAATAGTATTGAAAAATTTGGAATTGATCCCACTAACAATGACTATGCGAAACTAGAAAATTACATTAAATACTTCATAAATATGTGTAAAACAACGAAGACAAAATCACTTAATCAGCCTCAACAAGAC
>DWOQ01000429.1:0-11615 GCA_018251115.1 Codatractus alcaeus
GTCGCGGCGAGTAACGCGATGCATCGGATAAGGACATTGAGCAAAATGTTTCATTTATTATTTACCTTGAGACTACGAGTACTTTCTTTTTTTGATTGCAATCACGATTTAAGCCTATACGAAGTCTACCAGGATATTTTAATATTATTTCCATTCATGTTGTTGGTGACCCTGAAAAATACTGACGCGGAACTACAATCTCTTCGGTTAGTGGAAAGCCAATATTCCATAAATGATTATGTTTTTGAGATTCGTTTGCACTTCTTTGTTATAATTTATGCACGAAATACCTTTATTAACAGAGATTTTACCTTGACGCCATAGTTTGCGGTAGGTGATAATAGCCGACCATTAAGTAACTTAACTCAAGGATGTTGTAAGGTTTCGCGCAAAAGACCTTTTGAGTTTTATCGGTTAGACACATCACATCACTATGGGAAATATTTCATTACATTAAACATAACGAAGGTCACACATATCCTTGATATAATCTCCTCATACAATTACTTGTTTGATGTCTTACAATTTTGACGTTAGTTTCCGTTAACACAGGGTCTCTCCTGGCATTTGAAAAAGTTTGTAGGACTGTAAAGAGCCCGCCAAATTGCTCACCTGCGCCGCACGAGTTCTTCCAAAAGTCGTAAAACTTGCTGCACGAGCACATTTCGAACGAACGTCACTGCGTACTAACGCCAAAGTATTTTTAAACTTCACTTGTATAGTTTCGCAATCTTTCAGCCGGTGAGCATTCGCACGATTTAGTTATTGCCGAGGGCAGTGGAAACTTTATTTATCATCTAAAGAGTTGTATCGATGTAAACATGTCAATGTAATGGCTTAGATCGCGGTCGGTTCTGTACCGTTGGAGCGTAGAAAGCGGGGAGCGCGCGTTCGCGGTTCTGGACGGTCGTCATCGTATCGGACGGTGCGTCGCCGTCTGGGGCTGACGGGGTGGCGAGAGCGGCGCGACGTGCAACCGACACGGGCGCCCTCCAGCGACTGCCGCGCGTAAGAATCACAGACTGAACGAACTTTACTGATTGAACTCTGATTTAAGCCACTGGGAAATAGACAAATTTTCGCCTTATGATGAGATTATAACCGTTGATGAAACGGACGCCATGTCTTCGAGCTACAATAAATGGAATACTTAACACGCGTGAAATTACAATTTTGAAGGAGGAAGGATGGCGGTAGATAGATGTCTCGCGATGCGAGCCTATAGATAGATGTTGCTACACGAAAATAGACCCTGGGACGGGAAAACATAATATACTTTAAGGTAAATAGAATTTATGGTTATTTGGTGGAAATTTATAGGAGAATAATAATATTGACGAGTTTCCTAAAACTGCAACGACTTCGAGGAAAACTAGCTATGAGTAAGCGATGCCGATAAATAGATACTATGCTTGATTTTAGAAGTACCTAGTGATATCGGACATCAAATTAAATTCTACAAACTAACTTTAAAAATGTATTATGCATATTTTGATATTTTTGCATGTATGTTATGTCCACTCCTTGTGGGATGCTAAGTAAAGTCCGTATTAATTATATGAAATAAATAAACAGAAAAGAATCCTTATAAGTGCACTTAGACACTCTCCTCTATATAATTATGTACGGGTAAAATTTCAGTGGAACAGTTTGGTCATGTTCCAAAAACTCGCGTACCTTGTTACTTCAGGACCAGTCTTCGCTTAAGAGGATGATTGTCATAAACCTTTTTTTAATTACTACAATAACAGGAAGAGGGTCAATAAATCAACAGTATATTTTACCTCAGTACTTTCTACTAGCTAAAATGATTTTGATGATTATTTTTTTATTGAAAGCTAGTCCTCATCTGGTCCCGTTTAAATTTGAACAAAGTCTGAGGAGTACTTTTTAGTCATTTATCAAACTATTTTCGAAACGAAATTCGTTTTTTGTTGAAAAGGAGATACTTCCAAATGAGTGTCATTTTACTTTTATTGGCATACGAATTTCATTTTGAAATTACGACAGAGAACGCAGATTCGGATAGGAAATAGTGAGAGATATTGCTATTTATGATAATTATAAACTAGGTACCTATGTAGGTAGGTGTTGCAGTTGAAGTCAGCTGTTTTAAACGTGATTTGCGTAGTTATCATTATCATTTAATAAGGTGTCGTGAAGGCTAATTACATGGTTCGTCTAGCCTTTCGATATATACCTATGCCAATTAGTAATGATAATTTTATTCCAAAAATACGTTTCAGCTAAAATGGGTTCATGATTTAGACGACTTTTTAAAGCTAAAAATGAATAAATATGTTACAAGTATCCGATTATCGATAATACAGATTATTTCTTTGTAAATTATATTGAGTATTTTCGCCCAAACGCATTATTTCGTTACTATGTGTATGCCGAAATTTTACACTGTCCTAAAGGATATTTTCTTTTCAATCTTTAAATCGATGTCCTTATAAACAAGAACTACATAATCTAACATAGAATACCAGACAGTCTGTGGTCGTCAAAAACGAAACTAATCTTCTGAATTGCTAGCCGGATTCTAGATTGAAGTCGTGTTTCGATCCTGGAGTAGCATAAGAAAAATATTACAACGGACAATTTGTAAGATAAATTAACACATCACTTGGCAATACATAGGAAATTCAACTAACCACCAATCGCATTGTTAACTAATTAATGCGACAAAAGTGACATAAGCGGCATGAAGGGTGAGGCCGGTCGGGATTCCATTATGATCTATTCCAAACATCAAACAGTTTTGAATAATTACTACGTTAAACAAAAGATTAAAATCGCAATACCTACCTACCTAGGTACTTAGTCTTGTATTGTCATAAATATAGCAATGTTTCAATCACATCATAATTCCTATTGAAATTTTGGTATCATCGATAGCCAAGGTCCTATGCCAATGAAATTGAAATGGGCCCTTTTGGAAAGTTTTCCTTTTCTAACAAAAAAGTTGTTTTTTAAATCGGTGGATAAAACACGGAGGTATTAGGTAACAAACATTAACAAGAAGTCTATGAAATATACATTATTAAGGATAACTGAAAAAGTTCTCCACAGATCGGGATCAAATTGAAATTGGATTAAAAAATATATATATCAAAATCGATTCATCCAGTCTGAAGTTTTTAGGTAACAGACAAAAAAATACAAACGAATTTGGAACCTCCTCCTTTTTCTAAGTCGGTTAATAAATACGTAAGGTGTTTTGAAGACGAAAATTGTTTCGATTTTTTCAAATCATATTTTTTTTCAAACACATGGCAATATTATTTATGACTGCTTGTTCTTTTTTCAAAAATCTATTTGACCTGAATATATACTACCTACTTACTATGGCGGAAAAGGAAATCCTTCAATTAAACTATTATGTTTTTAATTAATTCTATAGCTATATGGAAAAATTTGCATCTTTAGCTTGTGCATATTATTGTAATTAAATTAAATAATTGTAAATTCATTAAATTATAAAAGTCATTAAATTAATAGCGCCCATAACTACCCGCGACTGGTTTTAATGGCTCCGTTTTTTCCGTTTTTCAAGCATATTGTGTTTAGTTTATTATTTCAATACAAGATTATCTGAAGTGAAGTTTTAGTCAATTAACGCATATAATATATAAGGGAAATGCTTTTCGGGTGCAAGAAAATATGGATCTGAAGTTATGTTTCTATTGTTGGTGACACGAAGCGCAAACGATTTTTGTTAGCGTTGACGGATTATGGCATAAATATGGGGCTTTGAGATGTCGTTATATTTATTTTCTTCTCATCATGAGCTATATATTAGACCAGCCATTCCAAGACTTTTAATAGCAAATTACTAAATATCCTAAACCAAATGGAACCATAGAATGTGACGCATAATAAGAGTTCTTTATTTACTAGTTAGCTTTCGTTTTTTAATTTACCAAGTCGTGACAATAACAAAAAAATGCAAATTAGCTAATACACATCGATCACATTTAATATTTATTCTCATTTTTGTTTAGTTTAGTACTGAGGCATTGGGCAGTCACATTAAAAATAACTATGCTTAACACGTAAAACATTCGACTTCGCTATAGTTATGTACCACGGTATCTATCTAGCAAAACAAACTAATTCGATTCTATTCAATAAATTTAAACGATCTTTATCGAAGCTTTATTGATTTCCATGAAACATTCCACAGGTTGGTCAAAAGCAACTGTTGACTGTTTAGTCAGGAACGAATATATATGTAGGAAATAATCACATTATTTCGAAAAATCAAACGTACCGGTGATGTCAACTCCGGACATTAGCATGAGAGGACGAAATTCATTCATTATGCTATGATTCTGTGCAGCTGATATTAGGCACAAACTTGATCAAATAGATCTATGCAAAATACCAACATATGTACGCGTGAAGGTCGTTCGGCCGTATATAGATTATTATTATTTAATTATGTATGGCCTCTTATAGAAACCGGGAAGCGTTTGTGTCTGTGACGTAGGCGATCGTAGCTAGTAGCGACGCCTACTGTGTATACATTATGTATGTTTATACCTTATACATACATCGATACAAATTAATAAATTCTTGTGTTTAGCTGTTAGTTTCGTGTGTTTTTTGTTCATCTAATAGAAGAAGCACAAGTATGCATCACTTGCCGAACTGATGTGGACGTGGAGGTTACTACCGCCGATAAACATTTGTATTTATGTATGTACGTATAAAACAGAATGAAAAAACTGACATCGTAGTATTAACATGTAAGTCGTAGGAGGCCACGAAGAGATTAAATCTAGAATTGCTCATATTCTAGCAGCATTTTTTATTTATATAGGTATTGATGCCGGAGCAGTGTGGGCATGTTATTGTTCACGCAATCGACAGTCACCTACGTTGATCGAATAAAAAATAGTACCAGAAACGCCTCATCGGCTTTGTGATGTACATTTATAATTAGCTCCGTAAATAATATGTGAATCTCGTTTTTAATATTATCTTAAATAGTCACTAAAGCCTATAACAAGCCCTTAAAACTAACACATAACATCGCGAAGAAAGTTGCTAGGAAGCAGAAGTAAGAGAAAGTTTTATCAAAGTAGGAAAAATAAACAAGATATAATAATAACTTTGGTGATATGATTAATTTGTACAAAAAATAGAGATTGGATGATTGATGGGAGTTTGAATTTAGTATAAGTTAAATTTCAAGCTGAACTTTTTTGGACAATGTACCTCTTTAGACTTTCGACTTGTGATATTAAAGTCCCTCTGCACCTGGAACACGAGGAAACTTTTTATAACGAGTGGTCTTCGCCAAATGGGACCCACTCAAAACTTTGGCTCTTCATGTACATAAAATCCCTCTTAGGAGGACCCTGATGTATTCCGGGTTTATAATAATATTAAAATTCAAAATTTCTTACACAAAATTGCTTTTATAAATAGCGAAATAGCCGTATAACGGTCTCTTGCTACTGTACGTATAAAGCTAGAAGAATATAATAAAGTTCGTAAGTTTATAAAATGCCCTCTTTTACTCATACTTGCTTTGAATTAGGATGAATTATATTAACTATAAATAGTATGATTCATTTTTCTTTTAGAAGCAAACTGGAGGTTGTAGCGTTTCTTATCAATATTACATAGCATTAAAAATACAAATCTCTTATCCAGTGTTTACAATAAGCTAAATTTTGCCTTCAACTACGTCCGCATGGTGGACAATAATACTGTAGTGAATATACTCCTAATGACATAGGTGACTAATTTTAATTCAAAAGTTTGTCCCCTATTTGCCTCTTACTGGGAAGAAGTTTGCAATAAAACGCTAAAAACTGTAAAAACAACCAAGTTAAATGGCAGCCTACCTACATAACCTACATTTTGTATGTACATTTAACTTTTATATTTTTATGGGACCACCCCGACAAAATATCTAGGATCATATCTATCTAGGATCTATCGTATATCTATCTAGGATCATAAAAATCTATAATAATTGATGAACATATCGTTACATACAAAAAAAAATACACAAAACCGAACATAGGGCCACTTACTTTTTTTGTCAATATATTTTTTTTTTTTACCTTATAAGCACTTCAAAACTAAATACTTTTCTAAAATCAGCAGTCTAGGCTGTGTGAAGCGGTCTTATTAAAGATACATTTTAATTGAACGAGTGCCTTAGGAATGCATACAATACAACTAACATTTCTTTATATATAGAAGTTAATCTGGCTTAATATCCCCTTAAGAAAGTGATATTACGGGAACACCTCCAGTCAGATAACCTATTGATATTAAGTTCATTGTCGTCACGGCATAAAACGGCATCGTATATAAATATAATAACGAAATGTCTGGCACTAATAAATTTAGAGTAGGTACCTACTTGTTTGTTTTGGGATTGTATATAATAAATTGTTGCATTTAATACTTTTTGGTATTTTGTCCGTGTCCGCCCGTATTACATTCGATTTTAATAATGATATTTAATTATATTATGATAATTATTTTCCATGTTGTATGCGATTATGAGAACTTTTATTTTCGTCTAAGAACTTTTAAAATTCCAGCTCTATTATAAGTGTTGAACATTATAGTACGAATAGCAGTCAATTTAACTTTAATTCTTTATAGATCCTAAACGGTCATCGGAAAGGAGCAATGATAAGAAAACTCAATATAAAGATAATTTCCAAATGAAATCCTACTAAACATAATTCGCCGACTCTAGTTGTTGTCATATTGATTTTTAATTAATACAATGTCTTAGGTGGCACCTGCAATATTAGGATAATTCGATTGACGTAACAATAGTCAAAATTGGCCTATGTGTGGGTCTTTAGACAAAGGAACAAACATACATGGATGATAAAGACGTCGCGTCGCCCAGTTGGATTAATGACTTTTAATAATTACTTAAATACAGACCGACTTATCAATTAAAAATAAATTGTTTACAATTATTATATACACATATTATTATTAGTGTACGCTATTCGTTTGGCCGTACGTTTTAGATTTTTGGTTTAGTGTTAGGTTTTAGAGGACTTCTATGTCTTTAATATGGTCTTTAATCCACGAGTTCGATTTGCATTTGGCCAACTTTTAATACATATAAGCTTGGTCGTTCTTCCTTGCTCTCTCTGCTCTCTGCTCTCTGCTCTTCCTGACTCTACCCTCGTGCACGGTACCGTACTAGTACTACCGTATTAGTACTATGTATGTAGATATGTACATAAATATGTATGTATCATCTATTAATTATGGAATCTAGGAACGTAATTTTTAACGGATAAAAATACATTTCATTCTTTTGAAAATTTTGACACGAATACATGTGTTTTTAAATAGCTCATTCCTATTTTAAGCTTGTTAAAACTATATTGTTATTATGGCCTTTCTATATTTGAAGAAAATCTTAATACTTAAAAATATTTTCCCTTTTTAATTCGCTTTGCTAATAAGCCTGTTTTTATAGTTTTATCATTATAACTTATTCTGTATGCTTATAGAGATAACAAAGAAAGCATTTAATGGAAATGTTATTCAGTGTAATGAATTTTGCTGGCATTTCATTAAGCCTCCATAAAATATACGAAGTACGAGAAGTAATTACACACAGTAAGAATTCCTGTAAGGAATGTACGTACATTTTATTTCACGGACTTCCCGAAAGGACTTACTACGAACTTATTTACTACGAGCATTGTAGTAAAAAAGACATAAGGAAAAAAGTAAAGCCATTTTAACTAAACGGGCAAGTTAAGTGTAAATGATTAGAGTCAAATGTACCTAAAGTGGTACTTACTAAATGAAATGCAATATATTTTATAATTAAAGTATGTTAACGTTTATTACGTATAGTATGATTTTTTATTTCGCTAACGATGAACACTATTGAATAATGATATTTGTAACTACATTTTACATATTTTTAAGGCGAAATCAAATTAAATTCCGACGTCTCAAAAGATAAGTGACTGAATGATAAAACTACGTATGATTGTTTACACATCGCAAGATGTCGTTGACCCCGCTGAAACAATCGATTTATGATCGTCCTTCAGATTTCCAAATACATATTTTTAAGATAATAAGGAACAGGTAATGTAAAACGAAATGCCGCATTATTTGTTTTGGCCTTTGTCCAGGTCAAAAGGATAACATTTATCTTTAAATAATAACATAACTGTTAAGTTGGAAATACCTACAGATTTAGTCACGAGCCTAAAATATTTACAATGACATTTTCTAAATAATGTACACATAATACGTTGCAATAGAAAACGCACAAGCTTTACTTCACAATTTTATGTATACATTTTTAATAATAGTTAGTTACGATATTTGGCGGTATTTAGGTATAGATGTTGCGAGTGCTGCTACGTGTTCAACTCGTTTTTTTTTTGCTTGTTCTTGACGAATGTGGTACGGAATATTTCGAGCTGGAGTGCTACTCCTAGCCACATTTTTAAATAATAGTGTGTGATTTAGCTGGCAGTGTTGACCTCTGTCAACTGTCAAACGATTAAGAACTTTTAATTTTTTTTTATTTTGTACGATTACTTTCGCTGCACAGTTTCACCAGTATTTAATTATAGTTTCCCTATTACCATATTATAATCCCAAATATTTTCATAATAAACAAAATATCAAGTTCCTAATCTTTATCACATACTTACCTAGTTGCCCAACGTGCATGTGAGGGGTGGGTCCAGGCCTTGTTGCTCCCACATCGAGATCACACCGACAAGAAGACTGATACGGCATTCCACTTACCTGAAGCAATAAAAAGTTATGATTAGGTTGACTATGATAACAAAGAGCCTGTAGTTCTTGACGCCAACATGGCACGTCAAGGATAAATGGTTAAATCGGAAAGGTATCCTTTGATTTTGACTGGATTAGAAATTATAAATTTTTATGGTAAAGTCGTAAGCGGCTGGCAACATCGCTTGGACAACCGATAACCGTTGGGGTAGACTTTTCGAGTGGCAACCACGTTCAGGCAAAGGAAGCGTAGGTTGTCAGGTGGACTGCTGACCGTAAAAATACAGCGGGAAGCTCTTGGATTTAGACCGCCGATTTGAGGGATGCCGGTTAGAGGTTTATGCCCAGCTCCAAAGGGTGATGGATGCTTAGATGGATCGACTAGGAATAGATCTCGGAAAAAGCATTTTATACTTTCGAATTCCCAAGTAACATACCTGTCTCGGGCCTAGCTGAAACAAATCGCTAGAAGTTTGAATACATCTAGTCTATAGAATTCAGAGAAAATGTTTGCTAGCGTTCCTCTGAGACATACCCACAGAATATTTCAGCATATGACCCTTGAGGTTAAAATCAAAACGGTTTTTAGAAATTTTTACGACATAATTTTAGGCGGTCAAAATCTCTGTCCACGTCTATATTTGGAGGTATAAAACCTGGTAGCGGAAGAATGCAAAAGTAAATATACATTTTCTACAATGTCATTGAATCGGAAGCTTTTATAATAAAATATGACTAGTACAATCAGAAATAATGTACCTTAATAATTTTATTCTCATATATTGCGACTTGCGAAAGAAAAGTGTTAAAATTTGATCATATAATTGATAAATGTCTATTATAACGACGAACCAATACATGACACTTAATTTAAAATAAATAGGTATACATTTTATATAAATAAATAACTATTTTAATGTCGCAAATTATGTTTGAACGCAGTAAAGTTCAAAAATAAATAAGCAACTTCATTAGGTGGCAGACTGCGGCCATGAGCGTGCTTAAGTTACATTTTTCTGCTTAATTGGACGAGGCGACGTGAACATTCTCATTACTCGAAGTTTTTACAGTGCGAAATTGGAATCTACGCAATTTAGTATTTTATATGGACATTTATTCAATGAATACATACATGAACAAACGTGGCAGAACTTACGGTGTAATTGCGATCTCACTTGTAAATTTTGTACAAAAAGAAACTGTAAATTATTTTGTTAATTCTATTATGCAATAGAAACAACATAAGAGCAAATCACTGAAAGTTTAAGTGAAAAAACTTAGACAAGTGTACGTAAAAAGAACAGGTCTTTGTGACGTCAACGAGACCAAGTATGTAATATCTAAATGGATAATATTTTATAATAATTGTCATACTCGTCCTGACTCACAAGGCACTCCTCTCGGAAAATAAGTACCTCCCATAGTTTCAAGCGAAAGTACTATAGAAAAGTTAATATTGTAGAAACTTAACTACATACAAAATATTACTTACACGAACTTAACTAGTATAATCAAAACTTATAAATTATGCTTTAAACGTTCATTGCGTGTGGTCACTGAGAAAAATCGGCCCAGTACGAGTCGTTCACGAAGGGTTCCGCACCAGCGTTACTAAGATCAAGAAACGTAAACGAACGAATACCGCCGAATATCGTAACAAAATATTCATATCGACCATTTTTGTCCCACTGCTGGGCACAGGTCTCCTCTCAGAGTGAGAAGGATTTAGGCCATACGCCATACCACGCTGGCCAAGTGCGGATTGGTAGACTTCACACACCCTTGAGAACTTTTCTAAGAACTCTTAGGCGTGTAGGTTTCCTCACGATGTTTTCCTAAACCGCTAAGAAAATGACAATTAATTTCTAATACGCACTACATTTCGAAAAATCAGAGGTGCGTGCCAGAGGTTTAAACCCAGGACCTCTCGAGGCCGAATTTTTAACCACTAGGCTATCACTGCTTGCTACATTATTGTATACTAAATAGATAATATCATGAAGCCTTCTGGATATATTTGGACGGAAATTTGCATTATTATCGACGTGCTGCATAATCATCGTCTCAATCAACCCATTTTCCTGTGGACGTGTTTCTTAGAGTGAGAAGAACTTACGCCACTTTGAGATTTTTTTACATAAGTCTCATTTTTCCTTCACCGCTAAAACATGTAATTTATTTCTAATACACTAAAAGTTGATATCGTCTACTACTTTATCTTTTTTTTTTTTAATTGTGCAGTTGCTGTTGCCCATAGTGGCCTCGACAGATTAAACTGGTTTTTTGAGGTGAATCTCTGATGGAGCTCAACCCTGGGAGTACAGAAGACTGTGATGGGGAAGGAAGGGATGGTTTTCTCCCGTTTCCGGGTTCCTTGAACGTCCACATTCGTAGAGGGAAGGAAGGTTACGGGACCCAGCGAAATAGAGAGTTATCTAAGCTATGATTCAAAATGATGCTATCAAAAAGATATATTCATCGTTCGAAGAACTTCTTACTTCTTTATTTAGATTTACATTTTAAAATTTACATTTAATTTATATGATGTAACATTCCTTTTTACAATTAGCATGAACGTATTGATTGTGTATTGAAATAAAACATTACAGAAATTCTTGTCATTAAATAATGATAACTATGCAAGCGTTTCCGATAAGGAAGGAAGTTGACATGGATATTATTTTCAATCGCATAACCTACCAGGGTTGCCAAGTTACTGTAACATTTAAGCGTGAAGTCCACCTGATATTAAGCATAGTTTTATTATTATTTTACGTGGGGAAACCCTCATGGGTTCCTCTCAGTCGCGGGGGCAACTGAGAGGATATGCCGGACTCTTACCG
>DWOQ01000430.1:0-11608 GCA_018251115.1 Codatractus alcaeus
GGTCAGGACTCCGGCACTTCGCTGGGTCCGTAACCTTCCCTCCCACTAGCGAAGGCGGACGGTCAAGGAACCCGGAATCGGGGACCAAAACCATCCCTTCTTTCCCCATCATAGTCTTCCGTCTCCTCATATTTCAGCCTCATTAATTAATCAAAAAACCCGGTAAGGCTGTCAAGGCCACTATGGCCAACAGCAACTACACAAATCGAAAAAAAAAGGTGTTTATAAAAGTTATTGTTTAAACTGTTCTAAAATCATTACTTTTAAAGAAAAATATTTAGTTTAACATAAATACAAGTTGCATAACGGGGTTAGATCTTACCTATTCCCGTCGATTCCTTTTGAGACGCACATCGATGAATGAACACGTGCGCTCGTGCAAACACATGTGTGCTAGTCTTAAATCGGCTCCTTTCAGTACCTAACTGATTAGATAACGTGGGGCGCGAAAGGCAATTAGTTATTCAGTTCAACCATTCAAATATTACGAAATATAAATAAGCATTGGGGTCAATCACTTTTTAGTCGCTATTGAATTGGAATTTGTGAATAATTACCATCTTTCCTTTTGAGTTTCTTCCTTCTGTAGTTCTGTGAAATTATATAAGTACCTTGTTCCATTTAGTTACTTTGTTGGCAAAACAATTTTCCAGTCTGCACTTTGTGAAAGAACAAGATTTCAGATTTGATATCCTTTCAATAACCATTTTAGGAAATGACAGTTATTTCAAAACCACAAATATACACATCAAATTACGTGGAAGAGACGTAACAATAATATTATTGTTGAAATGTGACATTGTTTTCATAACAGTTAATTTATTTTTTCATTAGTAATGAAAAAATAAATAATTTATTATTTATTTTTAATTGAGTGCAGACTTTTTGGTCCGTATTCATACGAATATTGCTAATATAGAATAATATGTAATTGGTGGTTTATAGTCATCTTGTAAGTTTGGTTGTGGTGTCGAAATTCAATTACATTATTACATCATATTGAAGAAACTCCTTTAGATTCTAGGGATTTTCAAATTTTAAATTATCTTTTCATGTGTAGGCAAATTACTGTTATATAGTTAAATCTGAACTAATTACGTTGATAAATCAGGATACTTATCACTTTTCTGTGATTGCTGACGGCAAATGAGTCTGTCAGTACAATTGTATGTATCTAGATATAATAGTTTAATTGCCCGTTCATTTGCCTTACGTAATTGAAGTTATGTGCATATATATTTCTTGAAGGTTCGATTTCTGATAGAGTCGACATTCAAGTGATGAGTTTGGAAGATCTGTTCTGGGTGTGTTTTTCTTACATGCAGATCTCATCTATGATTGTGATGTTTTAATTCATTTTATTGGGAAAATGTAAAGTGTATCTACCATTACGTACCTGCCATTGAGAAAATACATTGTTGATCGACATGTGTGCGCGACCGGAGCGCACGTGCGCGCGGCATCGTGTTCTCCGCAGTCTCCATCGCCACACGACGCGATTTATCCTCGTGGAGCAGTATCTATGAATTACGACATTCATAAAACTCGAGTCGCCCATTCTCAGCCTCATAATATTATGATAACGCTAAATGAGCGTCTAAATGAGACAGTTACTTCCTGTCTCGAAGGTAATTTGTGATGCTTATGAAACTTGGTTGATCCATACTTTATTATTAATATTATATTAGTGTCGTTTAATCTGATTAATTCATGACTCACAGACGCCTTTGTTTCAATATATTTATAGATAATAACTGTTCTTTAAGATCGATGTAGGTGAAAACTTTGTTGTGAAGCCAAACGATACCGTTCTTAGGAATGTTATAATAGTAATTACCGTTACCGTTGAAAACCCTGCATTTATATTTATATTACTATAGTGTCCTTTATCACCTTTATCAATGATATTTTTCTTTTTAAACACTTCGTTCGTTGACTTTGGACAGTGTTTTGTAGTATTTTGTTTCCCTTTACACACTTTGTTTCCCACTGTACATTTATTTAACTATACTCCTAGGAATATGGGGTACTTACTATTATGATAATGACAGTATACATACACGCTCGTATATGCAAACGGTTTAATTTTAATGGGTTTGACTAACAATATCCTGGGAAAGAGAGTGAACACACCTGCTCTAGACTTCCGATTGCTTATTTAGTTGACTTTAAAGGGAAACTGGTTGTGGTGACGGCTTCGGTAACGATTATTTCGTAGGATACAATAGAAAACCCGTTTATGATTAATTCAACATAAATATGCACTAGTTCATGGTGATCTGGTTTTTGGTCCCGTCCCGATCGAATGTAATTCATTTGGATGTATTTGATAAATTTTGTTCCATAAATATTGAATGAATTATTAGCATATGTATGGAAATTATCATAATGCAGTTAGACTTTGTCTGAGAAAGTATTTTCGAATTGGCTGTAATCATTTATGTGTCTAGTAATACTTTTCAATGTTATTCCATTATAAAAAATAACATGTAGGTACATACGAGTATGTAGTTTAGTGGTGACAAAATCCTAAGCTTCTATTAAGAAATAAAATCCTATTAAAGAATATAATGAAAGAACCTTTTAGGGCCGGTTTAGAGGGTTATTGTTACTGGGTAAATAGTTTTGTCGCCAATCACTGACAGGTGTGAACGGAGTTGATAAACTACACTGCATCTTGGTCACTATTCACATACGATCAAAATACCTGTTTCCGTGATTATAGCCTTATATGCTCAGTAAAACCGTTCCATATCAAACAGTATCGAAATATAAACGTTCCTATGCAAATAAACTAAGTCTGCTCAGACGGCCCCAGTACATTGCTCGGATTCCGGATGTAAGGACTTAAAATACAAATCGTATTTATCCAAGAGGCAAGGGCACATATAACACGTGCTCCATACATAGGTATTCAGGTAAAGGGGGAGCGCACAGCTGTTTCCACAAGAGTAACATTAAACCACGCCCGCTTCGCTCCAATTTGTGCAATCGTTGCGATTCTTATATTTTTATTTCAGACTTTACACAAGAATATATCAACTTAGTATTTGCGAGATAATGTGTTCGCTAAATTCGTTAAAACAATCTGCTTCAATTGCAACACGTCAATTTGTTGATAGCAATTTAGAGTAACTGAGTAACAAATTACTGAGTTTGTAGAACAGTTTTTAATCCAGACCGTCTTAAGTATTGTTTTACCTTTGGATTGTCGCAAAAATATCGATATTTCAATCACCACACATTTATTATTTTACTTTGAGGAGTTCTATGCTGGACCATCAAAATCCAAGGTCAAATACAAATGCAATTAAATTAATTAAGATAAGGAAAATATCCTATTTCTAACACTTTCCACCCACAAAATACTTTTCCAATTAGGTTTATAAATGACAAAGTTCTAAGGTAACAAACATAATAATAAATTACAACTGAATTGTGAACCTCTTCCCTTTTGAAGTCGGTTGCAAATAGTATTAGAATGTATGTAATTAGAGAATAGATTCTCTGATAGGCCGAATTTTTCATTAGAGAATAAACTTATATTTTTAAAATTTCGCGTATTCATACACGTCACAGAGAATACGATACAAGAATACCTTAGAACCATACTATTTATTTTAGATGTTTTTATGTGTGTTTCGATTTACGACATACCTAATACATCAACGTTTTTTAGGATTCTTACAAAGATTGTTTCGGTTCGGTGAATTTCTTTGAAAGTGAGACTGAGATGGTCCCTTTGGTGCCGCAGCAACCTGCGGAGACTATTGTTGCCGAATTTGCAGCTGCCAAGGTATGCGTATCCACACGCGCGAACTAAATGCACAAGTATAGAGAAGATTGTGTGATGCAACAATTTCGTAGGTAAAGCGTCATATATGCACGAAGTGATTGCATATGATTTTTCGAATTTATTTTATAAGCAGAGTAGATTATTTCATTGTGATGATGTCAAATTTCCTGATCATGACCTACTTTCGTTGTAAATCTTGCTTGTATTAATAGAATAAGAAGATAAAGTTACTGATATACTATTAAATGAACTTCGTGACTGTATAGCTTAAGACATACAAAATGGAACAATTACAATTTCAAGTCAGTTCTAATTTAATTATCAACCAATTATTGCCCTTTCGTACCCAGAAGGTCTTACCTAAAAACGAAAGGTATTTAGTACAAATCAATCACTGTATTGTGACTGTATCTTACGCCCCGTAAGAGACACTTGGTATTTTCACAGAATATGTACGACTACAGTCGCTACAACATCAAATAATTAAAAAAAGTTTTAATAATAATATCTATAAGAATCTACACTAACTGTTTTCCTTTGCGGCGACGTGCTAAGTAATGTGGGTAACATTTAGGGTAACGTTGTTATATTAAGATGTTCGACGGTATTTGTATATGATCGTTTGGCGCACACACGTGTTACTAGTACGGAACGCTTCATGTGCCAGTCCGACTCGCACCTGGTCGATCTTTATAATTTGGAAATGTAGATCAGATGTTTGGATATATTTTCTCTTGTTAGCGTAAGCTTACGCAAGAATCGTAAGATAGCTGAATAGAGATAAGAATAGTCGTAACTCGGGCCCTGAACTCGCCAACATAATTGACAAGCGGCGCTGCGCACGCTTCATGTCATCGATCAATTTGACCACCTTACGGTTACAATAGCTTACGAAATTCGCATTCGGCTACAGATTAACCCTTACTTACACTGATATGATGTAGCCCGGTCTAGTCCGGTATTGTTCATGATGCAAATCTATTAGGTAAGTTTTAAGCTTTCAGATCGCTACTAAATCACGAGTTCGCTCACCAATCAGCTTTGCATTGTCGCAAACAAGCGACTAGATGTTTTGATATGGATGTAGAAAAGCGAAAGATTTGATTTCTATTTATCATTTTAAAACATTTATCGGTACCTATTTTCGTTTTTTTAAATAGAAATACATATCATGCATCTGCAACAGTATCTTAACTATCCATTGGTCACGATTCCAGGGATCTTTACTTGCCACTTCATTTAATAGTAGGCTAGTAGTGGACTATGTTAAAACTGCCACTATTTCCGCAATTTTGTTCAGATTGCAAACAATGGAACAAGTGGCAGGGCGTTGTCGTTGGCGAGTCGTTTAATAATTTACAACGAGTCATTAACGTGGCGTGCGCCGTCGCCCGCCGTCGCCCGCCGCCGCCCGTCGCCGCCCGCCGCAGAGGAACAGGTCTGGCGTGTGTCAATGTTCATTCGGCAGCGGGACACCTCTAGACTGCTATTGTTTTCGTGTGTACTAAGTAACAAACTGATATATCTAGGTTAATATTTTAATACCTATACAACTTAATACTTCACAATTTGAATACAGATAGTAAAGGAAATAAATAATTGGGTGTCTAATTGTTCAAACATTTAGATTGCATAAAAATGTAAAATATAAATAAAGAATAATAATTTATCTCTGATTTCGACATTAATCATATAGTTACTAAATCCCAAAGACCCATTTCATATTTGATTCTTCACATTTCGAAAATTATTTTGGAGTTACTTTCTAGGAATGGAGGAACAAGGAGGAGGAGGTATTAATTACAAAGTTATTCGACCTATTTTATTCTCGAATAAAGATTCATAGAGTAAAAGTTGCATTACCTACAGGCGGGCGAAGCAGAGGAATTTTGATACCTAAAAATAAATAAGACATTTAAGGAATGTACGAATATGTTAATAAGAAGGTGCAAAAGTCAAATTAAAATGTTCGCATATCTTTAAATCACGATTTCATAATATAAGAAATTAATTTTCTAATTTATTTATTTATTTTTAATTTTAATAATTTCTTAATATATTTATTAATTTCTTTATTTACTAATAATACTTATGTTATTAGATGGCTCACAACAATTTACATAAACTTTTAAGTTTCAAATACTCTTAATAAAATGGTCTTAAACACAAATACATAAATCATACATAACTAGTGAATAAGGCACCAAAAATGTATATCTGATATGAAATAAATGATAAAATAGATGACAGTTCGCGATAATGTTTCATGTAAGCAGTTTGGTGTCATTCATTAGAATTAGCACATAGTTAAAGCAAATGTCTAGTTGGTGCGACGTGGACGGCAGAACAATCGGCAGCCGGCGCCCGCGCGATTTGATCTGCAATTTCGGGCTTGTACAAGTGACAAGCGCAAGAGAATTTTACGAAGCTACACTAAATAATCTCTAACGATTTTAAAATGATCCACGTGGCATAATATGCCGCAAAGCAGACATTTGCATCGATAGTCATTGGCAGCAAGAGACGTGTAAATATCCTGCCCTGTCATTCTTAGATAAAGTATGTTACATACATATAATTGAAAAGGAAGAAAGATAGTCAGTATGAATTCCGGCCTCCCATGTTGAGGATCCGGGATTGACATTATATGCACGCAACTTTAATTTCTCTTGGCCTGTATGTTTTGGCTAGTGTCTTTGAACCCTTTTTTACGAGGAGGCTACGATGAGACCAAGGTCCACTGACACTGAAGATTATTCATATATAGAAGGAATAGTGCATGAGATAAAACAACCCTGGTGTGATGTGTCCTCAAGTTAAATGACCTAAGTAAAATTACCTTCGTTTCTGAGTAGCATCCGTCAATTTGAATTTATGCTATTCAAACCGTCAATATACGGATATTGGCTTACCAATAATTAACTAATGTTATATTTATATCAATATAATTTGAATAATTTACCGATACTCACAAGTTTAATGGTATGCATATTGTTTTGCACCAAATGACCAATGCCAGCAAGTATTGGTTACAGTCGTTCTATACACGCAATAGTTTCACGTTCTTCCTACATCGTTATTTCTCGTTACTGACAGCAGAAATAACTAAGTGAAGATATCTCGTTACTGTAACTTATTGTAAATGTGCACTTCTGTCTTCCTTTTTCGCTAATTATGTGGCAACATCTACAGTCGATTAGGAATCAGTTCGATAACGATGAGGAATGACAGTACAAATGTACGCGAACCGTTGAACTGTACCACGTTCAGAAACAAGATATACTTTGTATAGAGATCTAGCAAGTAACAAGTGCAAGAATATTGAGTCATAGCAAGTGCAATATCCAATTAGGTCGAGGAATTACTAAACCTACGTATACGGTACACTGTAGAGTTAGGAATATTATTTGGTCGCAACCTATAAATAAAATAAAGTTTTTTAGTCGAAGCGAATAAATGCTTTTATTTGATTACATTAATTGCTTTGCTTCTACGTAGGCGTTAAGTGTTTTACAGGGGATTGCAACAGCTATTAAGAATGCAAATAGTAGCATCCATTTGGAGATGCAACAGATGCAATTGCGATGTGAGCTTATTTGTCCGAGAACGTTAATTGCATGACGTTTGTTGTTGATATTGAGTCGGGTATCGACAGATAGTGGCTGTAAACACGTCGTCTGTATCGCAACAATCTATTTATAATCACCGGGCGGCGGGACCACTGTGTGTTAAATGTCTGATATTTACGATTACGCGCCGGAGACACCGGCTTTAGTGATTGGCCTTCGAGCCTCGATTGCAAGGAATTTATATAATTAATCACAACTTAATTTTACAGCCGCATAGAGTTGTTTTATTATCAGTCCGTTCTATTATTTCATATACTTACATGGTAGTGGCACTTATAAATTATTATGGACTTTATAACTATTTTGTTCGTTGATTATGTATACCAATAATTGATTTTTACTTTAAGCTGACTTTGTGATGGCTGATCTTTTGATTGTACGTGTTGAAATTCAATAATCGGAATAAAAACGAAAACTTTGTTTTGATGAAGCTTACATCTTACATTACATTACATCTTCTGTCAACATTATAGCTTATTAAAATATTTATAAAAATACTTTTAACAATGTTGCACTATAGTAATAATGCAACTTGAATAATAAAAAAATTCGCACTCGTTGATGTCTTTTCGAAGTGCAATGCCATAAAAGAACCTTGTTCATTTATAATTAGTATACTGCAGGTGTTTGTTGCAAAATGTAATTTATTGAAGAAATTTCAAGTTATCGATATGATAAAAGGTAAAGCACTAATCTCGGAACGATTAGCGCACCCGTGTTTCTACCGGCGCGCGCGCACGTGCGCTGCCAGACGGTGAGTAAGCTCGTAGTACCGGTCTGCACAGATAACTCTGTTTATCTAAACCTTAATTTTGTAACATCGAAAGCTTTATTATATTCATACAGGGTTCAATATGAAATATCCATTCATAGAGCTTTTAAACAAAGCATATCTGGACGCTAGAATTCTCCTTTATCTAGATTAGCTTAGAAAAAACCTATAAGCATTTTAGTAACATTGACAGCTCTACACGCTCTTGTCATGTACAACGTGCGTTTGATCTATTGTTATTAAAACGGAAATGAATATTAGTATTTTTGTTTTACTTATGTACCAGTGGCAAAAACGACGGCGTGGGTTGAGCAAATAATATATTATAAGTATACTAAGAATAATTCTAATGTTATCCTGTGTGTCAGTGTCCTAGTGTTATCCACACAGATTGGTTATAATTTTGGCACTTGTTTGTTAACTAAAATAGTATCCTGTTTATATTTAACAAATTATATTTATTTACTAGAGGTGACAATATATCGAAGTACACAAACTAAGGCGACAAAGAGCTTTTAACTCATAGAATAAACCAAATACAATGAGTCGGTATTCACATAAACAAACTGGTTTTATTTGAACTGGTAAAAGATTTTATATCGTAGCAGCTTGTCAGATGTTTTACACGAGTTTTTGATACGCGTGCTAACAAAAAATATAAATTGAATTTACCCGCTGGCTTTATACGAGTCGGGTAGATGAGTAGTGCGATACCTGCTAGCATTAGCAACGCTCATCACATCACTGTTTCCGACCACCCCTTCGCTCCCGATGCGTAGCCGTTACAATTAATTTTCATTAAACAAAACCATTTACTACCCCTAATGACTTTAAAATGATTCTCAGTTATTTGGTTACATTTATAACAGACATCGGTATATGTTTATAATTATTACATCGCTCACAAAGTGTTTCGAGTAAAAGAAACATAGAAGGTGCAAAAAATACTAATAGTGCAAACCGTAAAAGTATTTTTTGTATTTTACGTTTTTAAAGATATAGTTGTGAATGTGCATTGTATGTTACAGGAGAATCTGGAAGATTAAATAAAACAAATACTTTGTTTACATGTAAATGATAATTATATACTCACAAGGTACAAATGTATTCTTGGGTGCAATCGGAAACACAAACCTAACTAAGAATCGAAGAGCGGCATAACCAATTAGCTATATTACGTTACATACGTACTTCGTACGTACGTTTTAGAAATGATGTGTGTTAGAAATCTAAATAATTTAATTTAAATATTTAAGAAACAAGAATAAATCTTAAGACTAAAGCGTGGAACCTTCTCTATGATTAGCATGCTAACCATTGTACTGAACGGCAACGATACCTTTATTATTTCCTTGGATTCCACTTTATTATTATTGCTCCTATTTTTGCATTGTTCCATTAACCGTCATACCTTCTAAACACATTTGATTGCTCTTTGGTGAAATGAATATGCAATGTAATCGTTTCAAATATTATAGGTTCACATTGTTGTAAGTATAACACAGTATATTTAACCCGGTATTAAATGTTACCCTTTTGTGGTGGAACAAATGAAATTTGAATATTAAAAATATAAAAATATTCTCACTAACCCTCCACTTATAGATGCTGTTGTTGTTAATCGGTTTATTTCGAGTTCACAGGAGAGGGTAATTACAGATCGATCGGAGACTGGGAACTGAAACTGGCCTACTTAAATTGACACGATAATATATACTATATTATTGGTGTTGTTAATTTTTATTTCTATTGTATTTATATTATACTGTACTATGATGCCAATAGCAAAAACCAAGTACCCCTTGATCTGATGTTATGTAGAAAATTCAACTCATTAGTTTTTTCTCAACGCTATGTCATTGTCATTCATTGTCATTGTCAGTCATTCAATGTCATTTATTCATTAAGAAATGACATATGTCTAAAACCAATCTTCCTAGATTGAGTTGTGTTGCCTTAGATTGCTACTGATGAGAACTAATATGGAACGTTCTATATATTTCGTATATATAAGTTTTTAGTAATCGTTAAAATAAGAACGCATTAACATCAGTAATGCTGCTATAAAGCAAATGAAATCAAGCGGGTTCTTCCGTCTTAAATCAAATACTAAAATGTCTGAAAATTTTACATGCAATCGTGACATTACCCAAATGACATTTAAGTCGCATTAAAAATCGTGACAAAAAATATCAGATTGACCTAAAATAATATAAAATCAACCTAATATTTCAAGTGACAATTATGATTGGCACGACTTGTCCGAGATGTACCACGAAATAAAGAGTAAAGCGGATTCGTATTAAGTAGTATGAAGTCAATACTAAAAAGAAAAAAACAAAATAGTTTACATAAAGCACATGGAAGTTGTTTGATGATACCTACAGACTGCACAGCTGCTTCCTGACAAATGCCGAAGCACTTACTAAAATTCAACGTGATTATTATATAGCATAAAGCTAACTGAATTAAAGACCCACAAGATAATATTAAAAAATAGTTTTAATTAACTTTTCTAAGCAGCATACATTAATCGATGGACAAGAAAATTATAAAATATTTCTACAGAAGTAAAACTAGGAAACACTATATCTGTTAGTTCATTACTTTGCCCTTGATTACTAGTGCTAAATGTAGACATTTAATGCACTAACCATTACCGGGGTAAGTGAATCTTCAAAAGCACTCGGGAGAAGGTGCGGCGTCCGTGGCGCCATCTTGTGATAAAGCTCGCGCCGCTCGCTAAGTGAGCTCCGATACCGCTGACGAGTCAATCGCCAACACCCACGCATTTTAAAGCCTCGAGCGGCACTACCTGATTTGTGCTTTAAGTGCAAAACTATAGCAAATATAATAAACATTTTTTAACTACGGCATAAATAACCTTATTAGTTAAATGACAAGCAACATCGAAATGACAAAGTTCACACCAAACTTTTCTAACATCCATACGTATTGACGAGTTACTTTTTATAGCCTACAAACACGTCTTTTATTGCCACTACATCTAAAGCCAAATACCTCAAGGCTTTGTCTAATAGCACAAATTACAGACTTTTGTATCTCATATAAAAATATATATAACAAAAAACATATTGTGTATTGTACTATTCCGTTTAGAAAATAGAACAAATAAATTCTACTGATAATTATGAAATTTATTTTAAATTCAATATTGGAAAAGGTATCTAAGACATGTCTCGTTATGCACTCGAGTGCACACCGCGAACCGGTTTTAAGTAATGAACCACCTCTTGTGATATTCTTATACTACTGTTTTATGCACATAAAAGAGAAATGCAAGCGCGATTACATGTTAAATGCGCTTATGGGTGAGGTAAAGGAGCCGACGGAGCGGGCGTAGGAGCCCTAATGTAGTGACTATGTACTAGAGCTTGCGGCTATCTGCAA
>DWOQ01000431.1:0-11603 GCA_018251115.1 Codatractus alcaeus
ATAGAAACAGGATCGCGGACCAGAAAATAAAGCAGCCCACAGGCGCAATCATCTCCCGATAAATATGTAAACGCGCCAAATCGAAGCGAGAGTGTCGGTGCATTATCATTCCGTACTATGTAAATTTATTCCAATAAACTCGCCCGGACTCGCTCCTGTTATTATATATTCGCAAACGAAGAGATAATTCTGAGCGCGGGCTGCCCGTATTACCATAACTTTTATTAAAGGAGTGGTCCCGTCAAGGAGGACCGGCGACAAACAATGCGACCCGACTGATTAATTTTCGACGTGAAAATCTGTTTTGCATACGAATCAAGTGGCACGGGGCGGTGACGCTCGCAAGAATACGAATCAAAACTTCCACGAACGCGGCCGACAGCTGCGGCGGAATCGCTATGGTGTCAGTTTAACTTTTAGTGCAAAGCGTGCTAATTATAAACGGTACCTCCAGACTCCAACCGTAATAGCTTTTTAAGCGAGTACCGCGGCGGCGAACGGCGACGAAATTTAACAAGTTTAATTGATATAATTGCGAAATGGCACTGCGTCGGTTTAAAAGTTATTAGCCTGTTGAAACAACACGAAATTCCACTGGCCTTTTCATTTACGTTTGTTGGGAACATCGGGTGTATTTTAAATTTTCATTAAAACTTCGCCATTGGTAATTATTATTTCTGTCCGCCGGTAACAATTGTTGATGAGGATCGGATGATTCAATTTCCCGCCATTATTCAATATTTATTTTGGCGCTCCAAACCGGTACTGGTGATATAATGACGTCACAGAATATTTTCGCGTGTAGCATTGTACATACTGATTTGAACGAATCCTTAAAAAGGAATAATCCGATTAATCAATTATTAAAAATGAGATGCTGATGATGAGATGGTTCTTACCTCATTCGGTTTGTTAAGTAAACACAATCCTTCTCCAACTCTCAGCTCGTTGATATAGTCATTCTTCGAGCAGTCGGAGAACTTGTAGGGTTGAACATTCTCTAGTCCGACGATAGATTGCGCCATGATGCAGCCGTGCCAGTCCCTGCAGAAGCATTGCTCACGACCGTCGTCGTGGCCCATCCCTGAGGATTGGTAAATATGCGACAATGTAAATATTTTTTTTCAAATAATTATTTTTTCTCAATTAAATTCATACTCTTAAAACAGGATATGTGAAAGTTTATTATTTTTTATTAATTACCTTATTCTGATTTTAAACGTGTTAAAAGTTGTTCAATTATGTTAACTTAGTCGACTTTGTATCGTTGTCTATGTGAAATGGCTCTCCACAGCTGAAGAACCTGCCTTCTCAGTTGTGGGGGAGACTCGTGGCTAGCATAGGCACATAAAAAAGGGGTGCAGGCTATATGAAAAATTGCCTATAAGACCAACATTTTAAGGGTATTTTATTTTTAAATTTGAGTATTCCTATTATTTTTTAATCGTGATTTGATTGGCGCTGGCTTAAAATTAATCAATCAATAATAATCAATGACTAGTATTCAGCATGTTGTAGTTAAAAACACAAATGCATTTTTAAATGACTCACCAATGTTGTGTCCGATCATATGCGCCATGGTGCCGGCGAGGAGGTGGGGCTCGTACGTGTTGGTGTCGACGGAGATGCCCACGGACTTGGGCGTGCACATCGTATCCGGCACCGAGATCCCGGACTCGCCTCCGGGGAATGTGAGCCCGCTGAAAGGATACGTTTTTATTTACATCGGGGTGGTCATTCAAATTAGGATATACATCAGAAAAAAAGGTATTCGTTTCGATTTATGAAGGACTCATATGTCAGAACTTGACTATAAAATTAGTAGAAAGTTTAGAAAAAATAACGGTATTTTATGTTAGTGTGATTAACGTTTCATATATTAATCCGAAGCTTCGAGGTTTAATTTAAGTTTCTACAAAACATTAATCGCTACTTGCTTTTAAAGACCGTCACGTTTATTAGAAAATCAGCAAGCTTGAGATACTTAAGTTTTTACAGGGTGAACCGATTTCGATGTTTTTTGTATAATGGAAAACTGATTCTTTCCGTGTGGTTTCCATTTTAATTTGATCCAGATTTGACGGGTACTTTTTGAGTTATCCTTAATACATTAATTTCATTGGCTTCAATTTCATCGACTTCTAATATTTGTTGTTAACAACTCCGCTATTTTTCGATCAATTTGAAATATTCCTTTTTTGATACATAAGGGGATACTATCCCAGATTTCCCAATTTAAATACATGGGACCTTGGGTTTCGAAGATACATCTTGGAACTCCTCTAACTCAAGTAGGACATGTATGGTAGTTGAAATATTGTCACATTTATGACAATCCATGACTAGGTACCTAGGTAGGTAGGTGTTGTAATTGAAGTCGTTTTTTAACGCGTGTAGCGTCATTATTGTATCATTAGTTGTTATAACGACCATTGCGTTGCAGGCATTGTGAAGATTTGAAGTGTCTTTCGATTACAGTTCCCAAGATATAGCCATTCATTGAGTACGGAACCTTTATAACTCATAATATTTATTTTCTCCTTAACGAGTGTGAACTCACGATAAACATGCTTGTATAGAGTGTGATAAAAGCTTTGAGGGTTCTGTTAGGTATAATTATACTATATGAATAGACTTAGGTATTACTCTCATAGGGGATGAATTTGAAAACTACCGTCAATTTGAAACTTACATGCTTTCTGATTAGTGGCTATATAACCAAAGGCCGCGAGGCATAAATGTAATCGAGGGTCTACAGTAAACTAAATAATTTAAATGAGGCTCAAACTTCATTTCAAAATAAACTAAAAACTTTAACATTCTACGTTAAAACAGATTTCAGTTATGTTCATCTTTTTTATACACTTTACAATTAAATGTCATTCATGGAAGCCGAGGGGCCCCGTCACCTTGGGGGCCCCGGGACACTGTCCCGTCTGGCCCTATGATAGATACTGTTTCGGATCTAACGGTTAGAGTTGTGTGTTGCCTGCCATTAAATTTATGAAGCAGAAATATTATGTAAACACTTATTACCAAATTTTAAGCGTCAATTAACAAGTAATTAACGTACTTAAAGTATACACAGAATAATTGAACGATAAACGTTTAATAAAATTGTAATAAATCTTATTACAAGTCAGCAATGAACGGAAACTTCTTAACAAGCCGAGATCGCCGCCGGCGGTCGCAAATTGTAACAGAGATAGCGAACTACGCAGTAACTTCGCGAAACTCGCTATCGAAGTGTATTCGTCGAGTTCTGAAGAGTACACGTCAAGTTTCGAAGTGTATTCGACGAGTTTCGAGCTACGTAGCGCGATGCCAAGTTTCGTAGCACTACGAACACCGCTGTAGAGTTTTGACAAATCGCTAACGATTATTTATTTATGATCTCCGATCCGATATGTTTGTTGTCCGTATTGAAAACTTTATTATTAGGGTTCTGTACAAAAATGATGCTAACGGGATCCTATTAATAAAACTCTGCTGTCCGTCTGTCATAGGGCTTACAGACCAGTAACGAGTAGATATTTCAAACTTTCAGTGCGTTTTATTATGGCCGATGCCACAACAAATATAAAAAATAGTGAGATACAAGCGTTAAAAATAACAAATGTTCCCTATAATAATTCAACTTGTCTCTTTTCGCTTGCCTTTTATTGATCGAACGTAATGAAGGTGGACGGAACCCTTAGTGTGCGAGGCTGACTTGCACTTGTCCATGTTTTTTTTAAATCCTTGTTTTAAGCTCACTTCATAGTTTGATACATTACCATTTAAAGATAGTGTTAAAATGTATAATATCATACATGTTTGAATATTTATTGGAAGCCTACAAATGTTCATTATTATATATTAAATATGTGTTTGACTATAAGCCTTGAGTGTGTTTGCATGTTATACGATTGTTATAGACTACATATGTATGAGACTTTATAACAATATCCTATTTATGCCCATTATATAATAAATTATACACAATATTTGTTAAGTGTTTGTAAAATTTGTAATTGAAGTATGTTTTTTCTAGATTTACTATTGTCTAACGACAGTTTATATGACAATAAAGTTAATGATGTTGAAGATCGCGGCTTGTTCAGTTAAGCAACGTTGGGAGCGGTCAGTAGTTAGATGGGTGACTGCTTGTGGCGAAATTTCATGTGCTTCTTCCGCTTCGGTTTCAGATGTTATCTTTGGATATGTGGTTGGATATCCATCAAAGTTTCACCGCTATAACTCTCCACCAATCCGCATTTTAACAGCGTGGTGGAGGATGCTTGGGAAGATACCCCTGGTCAGCAGTGGCATATAAAACGAGTTGCAAGCAAGATGTATACCTACAGTTATAGGTTTAGTAGCAAAAGATTAATGGATGCTTCCTATTGAATTTCTCCAAAAGTGCATTCGAGTTCGAAACATCTCGTTTATCACAATTTAAATTCGCATTTCGCATTTCTCGATCCGTTCACCGCGGATTAATCTCTATCCAGCGGCGCGGTTCCAAAGACACATTAACGTAAATACATAAGCAGATTTGCGAGTTCTGAAACTAGGTTCGGGTCTGAGCTGATATAGCTTTGTGAATGCATGTGGGGTATGAATAGAAATTAATTATCCCGGGGAAATGAGCAGAAACTTGCGATGAAACTGGACAAAATCGCATGTAATGTGGAGCTAACTGTCTGATGGAGATTTGCGTAATGATGGCCGTTTACTTGGTGAATGTGTACTATATTTAGTTTAAATGTAATATTGGCATCATAATGGTGACATTTGAATAGTGCGTAACCTTGTGGAGACCTAAGTAATTTACAAAGTTAAGAAACGTTGGGCGTGGTTGGCAGTCGGATGGGTAACCACTATCGGAAAAATATCTTGTTTCCATGGCTCAGAGGGCACGTAAATTTGTTGATCCAGATTGTTACATCTAACCTGGCGAAAGGTAATAAGATAAAAATCGTGAGAGGTTTGAAATACATTTTATCATTGCGCTTAAGTCCCGGATTCCCGACTCATATGATGGCTCTTATGAACTGAAACAAATATTAGACGATAAAGGTTCTATCCTTCAATGTAATAATGTAAAAGATTTCTCTATGGTGTCAGAATTTAATCAGCTCAAAAAATGCGAGCGCCACCGTGTCTAAATTGTCGTTTAAACAAAATTCCAAATTTCGTGTTTTACAGGATAAAGATCGGTAAATATATAAGCAGATTGCAAGAGCTGCGGATCGTGGGCTGATCTGTCGCTTTGTGAGTGTAAGCGCGCTGTGAACGGAACTTAATTACGTTGAAGATTTAAATGCTTGTTCAACGGATTTAAGATTTTTGTATTATACGTGGCTTGCATTCAGGTAATTACGTGGAAGAGAAAATTATTTTAAATATTTTGCGTTGTATATTTCATACCTCATAGTTTTGTATCTATTCTCTGAGCTCTAGGTAGGTTAGCCCTTGACCCACTTAGAGGACTTGGATTAAAAATATAATTATAACAGTGTTTATAGCAGCAAAACCGATATTGACTTTGCAATATATATTAGAAAATAAAATAGAAAAGGTATTAAAAAGGTAATTTCAAAGATGGCGTAAGGATATTAAAACATTAATTTGATTGGAGCCGTCAATGGACACCTTGGTGATAATATTTACAGTAATCAAAGGACGCCTATGATCACCCAGTTGATCTACCGTGGTAATCAATCTGAATTAATCTGTTTATGAAGTAGGTAATTCGTCTGATCTCTAAAGCTCTATTAGCAGTAGCTATCATTAGAGGATTTTTGTGTAGTTTTATCCTATGCTTGTGACATGGATCTCCGAAAAGTTACACCAAATATTGTTTGCTACGAGTATATATTGCCAACAGTAGCTGAGCAGTAGGATTACTGATTTGCTAGAGCAATATTGTTCAGGTTCTGGATATTGTGTCACTCAAGTTTGGTTGTATTACCATTAATGGATTCAAATTGAAAATATTATACATTGTGTGATGCTCAAATAAAATATACTCTGAAAAGAATTCCTGCAAAAAGTCGTGACCTGATCGAAATCGACATTGTGTATTAAATATTAGTGAGTTCAAAGTAACATTAAAGTAAGCACATAAGCAGATTGCGAGCTTTCCCGACTTTGAGCTGAGCTGTCGCTTTGTAAGCATAAGCGCGCTGAACAGAACTTAATTATGTTGAAGATTGAATGCTTTTTAAGGGATTTCAGATAGAAAAGTAAGAGTGTATTTTCGAATAATAATGTGGTTAAGAGTTGTACCTCTCTCTTTTTCTCCATGTTGGAATAATGTTCTGTTCATGCTTCAATAAGGTTGGATGGACGTATTGTTCTTATAATGTTTTATGTCAAGGAAGTGTAATTGAAAGAAATTCGAAGTGTGTAATATTTAATTATTGAATAAACTACATCTTACACAAAGATATGCAGCATGGCAGATCGTATCCGACAAAATTGTTACAGATGGTCATGACTTACGACCCTCATCCATGAATAGTTACTATGACGCCTGAAATGTATGACGCCTAATAATTTTGAGAACCTTTACATATCTTGTTAAGGAACAACGTCAATCTACACGATGAAGAAATAACTTGATCAAGAGCCTGGGCTTACTTTTGATTGTTTTACGCGTGACTGCTTTAGTACTGTGAAATTGTGGTCAAATAAATATTATAATCTTATATTAATTATATATAATTATATATAATCTTTTCTAAACTACCTGAGCAACTGCGTGGTATCCTTCTCGATTTTGAACAGCTTTCTGGCGGTGTAATCGCTAAACTTCTGGATTGCGCGAGTGATATCCTGTTTCCTGTCGATGTCAGCCTGGTCGGCGCTCTGCCACGACTCGATATAAACCAATGATACCCTAGTGTTGAGCGTGCGGAAGTACTGTTGGAAAGAAAGGCATTTATTAAAATGTTATAAGGGAGAATACACACATGATTGTGCGAATTATCTTCGCATCACTGGTCCCAAATATATTGTGATTTCTATTTCACTTACTCACTAAATATGGAGGAGTATTTTACATAGAACATTTTTATAAAAGGTACACGAAGCAGTTGTAACAATGCGACGGGTATTGGAATAACATGAAGATATTTTTTTTAAATATTTGTATTAACACACATTTCAGTAAATTAACACGATTTGCCAAATCAATATGATGGTAAACCACAACATATGAAGTTATATGAGATCAGATTAAAATAGAGAATAAGAGAAACTCAAAGCTACAAAACTGACAAGATATATGAAACCAGAGAGTGTCAGTCGGTGAAATATTTTTCGATTCATCGAAGAAGTGCTTCGCTTCACGGTATCAAATACATAAAACATCCGTCAAATTCAATATTACTGTTTCCATTTCCATGAGAAGATAACTCAGTCCAACTGAAGGTACACTTGGAATATTTCAACATTGGAATAGGTACGTTGGGCCCGCATTGAGCGAGTGTGATGTGAGAATTCTTTCCCGTCTCATCGCGAATGCAAATGCAATTTCGTTTTTCGTCGAATCTTCCATTCCTTTTGGGACCGTGATTAGAGGCCCAGAGGAAGGTTCTAATCCTTCGTACGGTTTAAGCAACAATAAAGAATACGAAATAATGTTATAGGCAATTCTGATTAATTTATGTTTTTTTTCTGTATATAAGTTAAATGAACTAAACAATTGTATTCTCTTCACTTCACTATTTAAATTATTATACACCCATAAGCGGTAGATGATTTAAGCGTTTCCGATAATTAACTGCACTGTAATTGACTTCCTCAGTTGAAAATCCATTCACCAAAACTTAATTTGATTTTCTCTTCGAACTTACCAAATCAGCAATATTGGCGACTTGTATTGCATCGTGGACGACTTCCGACCGGGTGCTACCGTTCCTTCGGTCAAACATGGCTTTGTCAATAACCAGGGCGGTCTCAATGTACTTGGTCGTCTCCCGCACATCTCGTCTGCGCCTGTTCAGAGACCGGAGACCGACGTTCTGCCACCACCGCCAGGACTCCTCGTCTGATGATGATATGGTCCCTCTGGAAAAAATAATTTTTAAGATTACCTGATTGCAAATTGACGTTCGTGTAAGTTATATTTACGATAAATGAAATACTCGAAAATTAATTTCGAATATTTGTGTCTGCGATCTGTGACTGATTTGTGGCTATCTACTCATTCATTTGATTCCCAGGTTGGCACAAAATTTAATTTAGATACATATACATTTACCTGTTTATTTCTTAGTTACCTTTTTTGCTCACAATGTTTCCTTTCATCATTAGGCAAGTTATTATTATTCAATTTCTAATAGGCATAAAATTCCGAAATTCTAAAAGTGAGTGCTGAGATTTAAAACCTGGACCACTAGTGTGAGGGTTTATTTCAAACTTCTAGGCTATCCCTGCTTTTGATAGCCTAGTTGTTTTTGATAGCAAGTGGTTGAGTACAGAACGCGAATGAAATCAATCGAGCGACCCGAAATCTCCCCGGCAACGGGCACACTTGACGGACGTCCCGCAGATAAAGTTGATTAAGGCAGCGCGGGATTAGGGGCCGAGACAGCTGATAAAGGAACGCCTTAATCGTTTTTAAGCCGGTACCCAGATGCAGGATGGTCCAGTCGCATAAAATTCAGCCTCTTGCAGAGGGTCCTGTTTGTATCCCAGACATCGTGCATATCAAACATTGTAACTTGTTTAAATTGAGGGAAAATAACAAGAATTCTTCAACGTGACTGAAAGTTTTCCTTATGTTTTCAAACGCGTGTGAAATACTACTAATCTATACTTGGCTGTAGCCTCATATTTCTGTAAATCCCGGGATATATCTCGTGCCCAGCAGTAGCACAGTTACAAGTTGATGATAACGCTGGTACTTCGCAAATTTTAATTGTACAGAATTTTAAGTTGTCAGACAGATAGATTTTGCATTTCCACGGACTTAGCATTGAGTATGTTGCGTTTTATTGTATAACAGATCCTTTATTATGCCTATTTCAGTTAAAAGATCTAATTCGGGTAGATAGTTAGTGGATTAATATTCTTTATTATGTCTACTGAATACTACAACTAATGGGGGCAGTTAGAGGTAGTAGAGTAAATAAGTTAGAGGTAGTTATTTAATTGTGAAAGACTATTATAAAAATAAAACAATATCGATGCTCATCACCTTCATGATTCTAAATAGCTGACGTAATATTTTTTCGGATCAATGTTACTATGGTACACGTAATTCGTTTTACTGAAACATTGTACGAAGCAAGTGGTCTATTTTCTAAGAGAAACCGTTTTGTATTTAGCCCCTTTATTAAGTAGTGCCAGAAGTACGCCCTTGTTTCCTAACAGGGCGAATTAATCCTCGGGGATCATTTTCCGGAGTAGAGAGTGCGTGACTCGGAACATTTGTGTAGCGGAGCTCTCCCTTACAAAATGCCTTCGGATGTTCTGTTGTATATTTTTAGAACAGCGTCTGTTTACAAAAGGTTACGTAAGGAATAAGAACGGACTAGTATTTCGAATGGATTTGAATTCGTATTATGTATTTTGTGTAAGATTACTGGCACTTACAGCCTAATATATTACGTGCTCTGAAATAATTATGGGTATGTTTAGTTCTGGACAAAAATATTTAATTGACCTCCTTTACTTAACTACGGAAAATGATTTACTGATAATGCTTTAAACTTTAACAAGTTATCGGTAATTTGGAAGTCGTTGCTATTGTAATTAATTGAATTGCAAATTAGGAATTTAGCGTCAAATGTAAAAAAATTGTAAAATGATAGAGTTAATTAACAGATTTAGTTTGCGAACTTTTATGTACAAAACATCGATACTAATACTTTTTAACGTGGACTTATTATATTTTCAATAGATCAGAGTTAACTTAAAGAATATAATGTACATTATAATACAATACAGAAGTAGTAACCTTCCTTTACTATACTTAAATCAGAACATAACGCTGCTGTTATAAAGCAGAAATAGATAGAGCAGTGGTGCCACCGGAATCGAACCACGACGTGTTCAGCACCTTAAAATGTCTAGTCAACATGAAGTTTAATAGTAATATTACACATAAATATATGTTTCTAGGCTCCAAATTGATCGTTGATAATTCCTTGCACACAAAATCATCTATAAAATAAATGAAATTGAAGTGTCTGTTTTTAGTAACAAAATAACCGCTTTTTACTAAATGCGTATGAATAAATACACGGTACATATAACAAAACATTGTTTAAAATTTTTGTCCGTCTATCTGTTTATTCGAGGTAATCTCCAAAACTATTGGACCGATTTTAATCGTTTTTTCATCCATCAAAAGCTACATTATCAGGAAGTAACGAGGCGATATATTTAATTTTAAAAATATTAGGGATCCTCAAAAAAATGCAATAATGTAACACAAAGTAGTAAAAAATTACTATAAAATTCGTTATTGGATGTGCTTGCATTCACGCGGACGAGGTCGCTCGCACCAACTAGTCTTCAAAAGTATTTATAATTCTAATGGAAGCACTTTGTTTTATAAAAGAGGGTATTTGTTTTCTAGAAAATAAGATGTGCGTGACTCAAAGCATTAGTAGCGGCAGTTTCCGCGGAAAGTGGCTTCGGATGTTTTATTTAGTGTTTGTTGTTGGTTATTCGTCAAAGCTTTCCTGGAAAACGATATTAAAGTCGCCCGTTTGAGTTATTTTCGTAAGGTATTTGGTGATAAAAATGACATTTTGTATTTAAGCCTCAAATTGTTTCTTCGCATTTTGCTACTGCTCGAGTTATAAAGTTTGGGTACACATTTCGGAATTTTGTAATTTAGCAATCTTAGAATAAAAACATTGTGTTATCTCGTGTTACTTCTTTTCGTTTACAATCTGAAAACTGTATTCTTTCAAAATGCGATATCCAAAGTAAATTTAGAAATTAATAATACCAGAGCGATTAAATCGTTATCTTTCCAAGTTCAATCGTCTTAAATTTACTAACCGTTCCGACGTAATCTCTTACAATCAGCGCTTTAGTCTTAAAGAGGAGCATTGATTCAGAAGTCCCCTGATTTATCAAAATACCTTCATCTATAACCTCTGAAAGAGGCGTTTAACGCCAAATTTACAACGTATCTTAGGGTCCAATCGCTCCACGATAAGGCCTCATTCCTGCTTTGATGCTCCCGGAGGATATTTTAATGATTCCTTTGACGTTTTCGTTCGCCGAACTCTCGCATCGATATTGAAATATTCACAGCTAAGTGAGCTGCGTTTTGGAGGTCGATAAATTTGACTTCAATTTAGTAACACAGTAAAGTGGAAGTCAAAAGTTAAATGAAATCATTTAATAACAAATTCCAATATTTGAAATAGAGAGGTTCACAGGCCTATGTTATGGCAAAGGTAGATCTTTCACCAGGCTAGGTGCCTGTGCCATGCCTGGGAGTGGCTGTGCTCCGGCAGTCTGAATTTGTAGCTTGTATTTATGCGAGGTGTTAGGAAACATAGCGTGATTCAGGATACATGTAGCCATGCTTTGTCCAGTTGCGAAAGACTGTCACACTACAATACATTCGACATATATCACGGCTACAT
>DWOQ01000432.1:0-11588 GCA_018251115.1 Codatractus alcaeus
CACAAACGAAAATATAGGTAAGATAATCATAGAGACTCTTTATAGCCGGTTAAAAATGGCGGTAATTTCATAAAATAATGACGTTTCCCTGTTATTTATAGGTAATTTACGCGGTACAAATGTAAGATAACCGATGAGATGAATGCACTCAGTTTCACAACGTAACCGGTGCACTTTCATCACTGCAGCATTGCAACTATGCGTCTTAATAAGTATATTCCCAAGATAATAATGTCGTCATGAAACGTGGCGACATCTTATATGTCCCAAAACTACATTAGTCTACGAAAATAAAAGCCTAGCGGCAATTTTTTACGTCTGTATTTAGTATGTAGTTTGACGGTGAAGACATTGGAATAATATAAAGTTATAGTGATTGTTCATTTTTTGACTTAAATCTAACCTTTAATCAAATCTTTTTGAGTTTGACAGGTCATGTAATGTCGTAAATTTTAATTTATAAATTAATTAAATTGTTGAAGTTTATAATTTATAAATGCACTTCTCTACAACCTAAGATAGGATTGGTCTCGTACCAGAGATCAGGAATAGAGGCATTGCTTCCTCTGAGGATTAATTTGGAATGCCTCGTATTAGTGTAAATAGGGGAGACTTTTATTGTATTGTTCAAACCAGAATACAACACTGTTGTTGAGAGAAATGGACGAAAGATTCTAACATAGTAATTTAAATTCTGTGACCTCGAAGAAGGGCAGTAGGCCACAGAATATTCCACCAGACTGGTCATATATGGAGATATGGACATTCTATCGTACAGTATAGTATAGTGATTGCGTAGAATAAGTACAAATTTAGATAATACAGACAATAATAAGTTTAAACAACACACCAGCTTAGGCCATACGAAATGATACTTTCGTTTAAAAACAAGGCAATGCTCTCAAAAATTTAACAACTTGACTGACGCAAAAGTATTTTTTAATTTATTACTAAAATATGCATACACAAACAAAATAATCACACGATAACGTTATACGTATAATTTGGCTGTTTAAAGTATGGAATAATTTGTGGACTCAATGAAAACATAATATAAAAATAGCGAAAATTGTGAATCTGCCTTTGCTGTTACTTGTCGATAAAAATGGTTGGTTGCGGTATTACCGAAGGTGAAATTGATATTTGACATTGACATTGAAACTTGACCATTGTTACCATAGAATATCCTTGATGCTTTATTACCTAACAGCAATAACAGCTAAAAATATGGTATAATTTTAATAATTCACGAAAAAATGTTTTATCAGCACGTACAGCTTCCGCCGGATGTTAAAGAAATAAAGTTTAAAAAAGCATCAATACGCATTCTACGTCGTTAGGTTGTTCCTGTTAGAAATCTATAATCCATAATGTCTATATCATAGACAAAAACTTATATCGATATTTAAAATTTCAAATTATTTTATTGCTAGTTGATGACGGCGGTTTTGTCTGTGTAGAAATTGGAGTAACAAATTTTTAGGCAAAGCTTTCATCAATGATTAATTTCCATAGTTATTTTAAAATATATCCCTAACTTGAGAAATGATTGGTTCCTATAAAAATTTTCACCTCCTATTCATTTTCACCTCTCTTCAAGGTGTATTTTCTCGATACCAGTAGCCTGTATCCTGTTCCCAACCATCTCTGTACAAAAATTTATCATTATTGGTTCAATTGTTTAGGCATGAAAATGTACCAGACAGACTTCCTTCTCGCATTTATAATATTAGATTTGAAAATGCAGTGGTCTATCGCATATTTTTGTTGTAACTATATGCTATAAATAAAACATGAAAGGATAATGGGACATTTATTCATATATAAAAAAATAATTTATATTTAACTCAGGCAAGAGAAAATAATAAACTAAAATTTATATTGTGCAAACCAGAAAGTGCAAGTTTTACGTGTTTTAGAAATGAAAGAAACATAGATGGCGACAATTTCGTATACCATAATACATTAAAAACATGTAGAATTTCTTGCGCTGCTTTTTTGCCTTACGTCAAACGAAATGTCCTAATCCTAATCTAGAGTGCTAAATGCTAATGCTAACAAATACCTACATGACAGTAATCAAAATTCAATATGGCGACAGCCAAAGTATCATTGTGAAAAGAACAAAAATAAAAGTCGATGTATTTGTAAAGTGGGATATCGTTGAATAGGGATTTAAACGTTATCTTTAGCTTTATCTTATTGATTTTCATTTCCAACGACCATTTAGGTGCTATTACGATTTAAAGTTAGTAACTATTCTCATTTAAACACTCAAAACTTATATTACAGCTGTGATAAAATTCTCATATTAGCCCATAAAAGACCTTATTATCGTGAACAATATTTATCATAACATAATGCAATATAATATTTAATTTTTTATGATGTAATCCATATTTTTCTACTTTGCAAGGGCAATCTCGGACACAAACTCCTAAAAAGCGCTCAGTAAAATAAGTTATGTAAATTTATTTTATCTCCATAACGAAATACCTTGAAAAATGTTAGTGTTTGTGTTCAAAAGGAAATCTGTAACGAATACCTATACTTTGAATATTTTAATTTATCCTACCCTCTTTTTTATCGTTTTAACCGACTTTTTCTGAAGCCTGTGTTGTCACTGAAATTGAGTGCAGTTGTAAATTCATAGATTAAACCGTGTTACATAACCCGAGCTTACCGGCAACAACGAATAACGGGTCCCGTACCAAGGTAAACTGCTCCACACCTCAATCCTTTCCATTTCTCTCGAGAGCCTGCTACGATATTGACCTTTGAACTAACAATTTTGAAGTTGCATCTTACACCACAGATCATGTGGTCCGGTGAAGTGCACCAATCATACCTTACAATCTGTCCGTTTAATAGTAGCCAAGCTCTAAGAGCGACTGCGCGACGCAAAGTTAATGCAGCTAACGCATTTATTTCTTTTCTTAAACAGAGACTAAACAAAGTTGTGGTCTGTTGGGAAAAATAATTCAACAAAGTTCATGTTTACGACACGAGTCGTGTCATCGTCCTTGTTGCTTGTAATTGGATACGTCGAGGTCCACTGGCCACGAAGCGTTATCCAAACGAGATTTTAACTGAATTTTAGTATTGTGTATTTCGAAAGACTATTCATCTTCATAGCTAAATTGAACTTTAAATTCCTTTCTCTTACATTAGTCATTGTGTTTTAAAATAATATTTATGGCCGTGATATCATACGAGGTGTAAATCGCATCAATTTTAAAATTACCGTGTTGATAGGGATATGATAGAGGTTTTGAAGAAAACATTTTAGATATCGTGGCATATTTCTAAACTTCAAAGTATCTCGACGAAACTATGTAATTTTGGTTCTGAATATAAATATAGTTAATCTTGCTACGTAAATACTACATGGTTACTTACTAGATTATTCAAAATACAAAATTAGCTATAGTCCAGCTTGAAAGTTACGAATCAAATGATAGACTGTTAGTAAAGTTATAATCATTATTTACATAATTTTTAATATCAATCTAAAATATCGCAACCATCTCGGTCAAAGTTAAGAATTTATATTTGTTTTTTTATCTGATGAACCGATGACAAATTAAGCTAACTAAAAAGGTATTTTTATTTCCGTAAAATTTCCTTAATTCTAACAGACTTAAAATTGTTATTTGTTACTGGACTATTGCATGATCAAACAACATCAACCCTTTCAAGTATATGTTTATATAACCTGGATCATTAACACACATGAAAAGGAATCATACACATTGATGCCAAGATATTAGCACTAGGTAATAAGGAATATTTAATTATTTGTTTACAAAGGTTACCTTGGGCGTCAGACCGATTTACCAAAATTGATACTTGCTATCAGTCTTGTTTATCATAAAGCCGATAGCACCATACTGCCAATGACAATCATTTAAGTACTTAGCACTAGATGAATTTATAATCGTACATATCTACACTCCAATGTCTGATAACAACAGGCTTTGTGTGCAAATTTAAACAAAGGATGGTGACATAAATTTGACAATGATTCTGCAAATCTGTTTATAGCCGCGCTATACAAACATATTACATTTTCTTTTAATGTTGAATATAAGATAGACTGTACCGTTTTTTTTTTATGCAACTGGGTCAAAAAGCAGTGATGAACAAATTAAAAAAAAAATTATTATAAATACATTATTATATCTACAAGTATATTTATGTAAGCTTATTTGTTTAACTAATATGTCTTCGTAAATATTATTTCATAATGTTATAAATATGTACAACGAAATTCACATTGTCACAAAGCACGATCTTGAATCGTATTTTAGATTTCTATTGATCTAATTTATGTTATACGAGAAGTTATAAGAGTATCTGTTGCAATATTTATATGTTAAACTATTTTATTATAATATAAAATAATATTATACCATCTACCCTAAAGTGTTTTTATAAAAGGTTGTTCATTTCGGCAATTATTTTTCCACAAGTTTGACAGTGTACCATGTATGTATTTGGAAAATTACTCTACTTTGTGCCCACAGATACCGATTTCTTTTAACTACCAAGCATGTTAATATTTTTTTGTTTATATTTACCTTGAAATAATTGTCAGTCACAATCACTGCGAATAGATCTTAAAAAACTCTAATTCATTTGGTGTTTTCGCCAGAAAATGTCACATTTTGTCACCTAATTCGCTTGTATTTTAAGCCATATATGCTCAAACCGCTGCAAAATTTGCTAATTGTTGACCTAACTATTTAGTAAAGGTCGATTTCATTTAGAATACACGCACGCGATGTTCGGTGATAGGAGACTTAAATACGTACACCTCGGAACGCGTTTCGAATGAAACTAATAGCTAGTAGGTATTGTTTTGTATTGCTGTTACTCGTGGAACGTGAATTGCAGGCGACAGCGTTAAATTGGTGAGCCTGTGCGCTTCGGGTTCGAGCAGACAATAACACCGGGCACGTTCGATATGAAGTGGAACGTTATGATTCCTTTATGTCGTGCAAAACAATCTATTGTTCGTTTAGTGTATCAAGTTCAAAGCCGCTTCAAACAATCTGATGTTGATTTTCTAAAGTCAAACAGTTATGCTATGTAATATAATAATAGGTATAAGGACTAAGTAATATTGATTATATAGTAGCTCATTCACGTGCTGAGTCTTGCAATAAAAAAATAAAAACAACAATGGGTTTGATAAGTGTTTACGAAAACACTAATAGTTTCATGCATGAAATAATAGTAGTATTTTATTGCGCTCAAATATACATAAATAAGTTAATTAAAGGCTATCGAAAATGTCTATAATAGGTACATGTCCAATATAAGTCCGTGCTTTGTCTGCAGCCCGACACTTATCACTCTCGAGTAGCATGGGGTTTTTATTAAATTATTCGCAGTACTCGTTGCCTGAACGTACAGAAAATACAAAATTTCAACTTCGCGGCCTCAACAGATAATATTATGATACCTAAATACCACAGATAACATATTTTCGTAGATATAAAACATGGATAAACGCCATCTATCGTAAGAATAGAGTTCAAAATTTTTTAAGTAGATGTCTCTAGTTGTCAGACTAAAGTCGTATGCATATTGAATACCCAACGCAACATTGGTGACGGGTGCAATAATACTTGAGATTTATTATATTGAAATTGCCATCATCCATTATATACTGTTATGTGGGAACTGTCAAAAGTAGTTTTTCCCATAATACAGCAAACCTTTGACACCTATAGTGAAGGAACAATATTTTATTCATTTCTACAGTTTATTTAGGGGTTGCTACCACAAAATTAAGCAATTATTACGCTACATTATTAAAATTCTTTATAAGATTCATCATTATTCATGGGATGTCTAATAATTCTAAGTAGAGGATATCTAACTTGATTATCATACCCAAGCTAAATAAATCATTCATCTTCACATACCAAATTTGTTTTTCTCGAAATTCATTACACGTGCATTACCTATTCATAAATCTATAAATAAACCATCTAATACAAACTGTGGAAATGATATTATTTCCATTATAACCACTCCTTTACAGACTTCATTCTACACCAAGTTGCGCAATATATTTTTATAACGCTTTCAAATTATTATTAGTGTTTTGGCATAGATTCATACTTCTCGGTAAGTAAATATCGGGAAGAAATAAATGAATTCAACAAACAAAATTTCGGTTTACTTAAAATCGGTTGTATTTACATTTCGTCCATTGTAGAAAATCAATAGTGTTCAACATCACAAATAAATAAATCGTACTAAGGTATTCACATTAGTCGTACATCGTACACAATATGCGACAGCTCAATCTTATCATAAAAGAAAGGCGGGACGATCGGATATTAAATCATAATATATAAGTAATTCAAATTTAATTTTATTCTCAATGTCAATCGCTGCTAAAAGAAACGAGTTCGCTCGCCACGGTAACCGACGGCCGAAGGCGAGCCGCTCGCTAAATGCTTTTCGAAACACCCCGCAGTCTCTCCCGGACGCCGAGTATCGAGTAAAAAAATAGTCAATCGCGTAGTTATCGAGTCGGCCGGCGCCCGGCGAGAGACAGCGGTGTGGGAAACGGAGTCGACGAAGTATGAAAACTCGTAGACGGCGACGCCGCCGCGCTCGCTCGCGACCGCCGCGTGTCCCACATCGCTCGGCGGCGCGTCACGGCGGCGCGGCGGGCGGCGGGGAAGCCACGCCGCGCGGCAAATCGAACGAGGCCACGCGCGCCGCGGGCGGGGAGGCTGGCCCCGCCCCGCGCCCCGCCGCTCCCGTGGCGTCCCTTCATAAAATATAACGTACCAACCTACATGCTAAATCACTTTAACCTAGGAATCTCTTATTCCACACTTCGAACACTGGAATACCGAACTGAAGGCTCTATCCTAATTAAAAATATTATGGACAAAAAATTACAGGCCGGTTTTTAGATGTTCGCCTCGCTATCGCGGCGCGGCGACCGTCGCGCTCTCTTTATCAGTCGTTGGGGGAGCGGGCGGCGGGCGCGCGAAATGCACGAGATAATGGCAAAATTGTGATGTTTTTCTAATAAACTTGTCGCGCGTGATACGAACGCGTCTCGTCTAGTGCGGTGGTTACTGGCCATTCGTGTACACTGCGACGCCGCTTCGGATTCCTGGCCCGTTAACTCCATATCGTTCGATCCATGTTTAATTCAGTTTAAAAATTCATCAATCGTTCCGGAAGCTGGCGTCGCAGTGGAGGAGTAACGATCGCGACGATAAGTATGGAGTGTTCGGAACGAATAAAACAAACTAGGTGTACCTGAATGCAATAATCACACTATGTTACATTAATGATTATAAAATCCCAGGCTTCACTTACGCTAAATATGTACACACAAACTCTCATCAACAACAAGAAAATGAAGAATTGAGCTTTGTGACTTAAAAACGCTTATTCTATATTAGTACAGCCATACCGGTTTATTGTTATATTTTGTTACAACATGACATAACTATTGCATAGAAAAATATCACAACTTTACCATTTGGGCTCACAGGTAAATACAGAGTGGATTCCACTTAGAATAAGTTTACTTTCGAAAACACATTTGTACATTTCATGACAAAATTCAACAGCATTCTACTAAGTCTTATAATTAATAATTGTCGCAGCTAGCCGTGAAACGCAAGATACATCGGGTACCTAACTTAAACATCGTGTAAAATTGAAAATTCTGCATTCTGAACTTAGACTTAATTACGTTTTTTTTTGTCATTTAAATAGAACTGCACCCGTTTTTGGTGGGAGCGATGTCGGCCCCGCGTGTTCCCAACTGACGGCGCTGCTGTCGGTCCGTGGCGGTCGCGGGAGCAGTTGAGGCGAGGCGAGGCCGCGTCAGTCCGGGCCGTCACGTGCACTAATAACTTCACTGTGACATTGTCCTTATAAAAAAGCACGAGGCGTATTACGCGTCATCTTCTTCCTCCTCGTCTAATATCTCCTCCTCGAGGTCCTCATCTGGAATCAGACAATGGTGTCAAAATTAAACAGTTCATACATGGATTTCACAATGTTTACAAAACAAGTCACATCTATTCACTTAATTCAATAATTGTCTAAATGGTGAATAAATAAAATAGAAGGTGATGTTACTGCACTGTATTATCATAGCACTTGAATTTCTCATTCATCTCTCAATAATCTGCTTTCCTGAACATTTAATGATAAAAACATGTTCAAAATAGGCTTTACACTATATTCACTCATTACCCTTACAGCATACTTGATACAAAGTTATGAAGCACACGAAAGTTAATAGCAACCCAGACAAACTACTCGGTAACAAAACATCCATTAGCACCATTCGTTTTGTATTCATGCGACAATCAAATTGATCGCGTAGACCGAGCTAGACGGCCGAGGTGGAAGCTTATTTGAAATTCGTAACAATGTGCGAAATACTGTGAACCAGGCAAGAGACGCCCGTTTGTTTCAGGTGTTGTTCGTGATGAAATATAGTCAAATGTATGTAAACGATTATTAAAATCAGGAAGCATTCAACGTAGAACCACAGCCTAGCGTTTAATTACTAGGCAATCGACTACATACAAGTCGGTTCAATACTGGGAATGTTTGCTTTTTTGCACTCTTACATAAATTGACTTAATATATAGTATACGTGATTACATATTTAGTTAAATATTAAAATTTATATACTAAGTTTTAACTGCATTAAAAATTTTATAAGAATACTTATATAAAGAATTAGAGCTCGTTCCTATTTGTCGGGTGTCGGATTTGTATATTAATCGGGTGTCGGCGTAGGTTGTTCACACTCACGACTAATAATCGGTTGACGGCCATGGACGAAGCTAGTGTCAATTTTAAGCAGTCTACGCGAGGCTACTGTGCACGATGGACGACGACGAAACTCTTGTTGTGATGTATTATTATTTAAGAAGAAAACGAAGAAAGACAGCCAAGGAAAGAAAATATTGGGTGCACCCAATCCTGAGGGGAAGATTTAGTTTGGGAACATTTCAGAACTTAATAACAGAATTGAGAAGTGACGAAATTAAGTTTTTCAATTATTTTAGAATGTCAATAACTACATTCAACCATCTATTGGCTCAAATATCAGTGAGCATAAACTACCTAAATACAAGATTTAGAGACTGCATTTGTACTGAAGAAAGGTTGTCCATATTTTTAAGGTAAGATAAATATACCTATTAAGAGGCCGTACACGAAATCGAAATGACAAGAATTAGGTATTTAGCCGGCATTTACTTTTTTTCATGTACGGCCTCTTAAGTTTTATAAAGGAAGAGATAAAATAGTCACTTTTAGTTCACACCTATTTATTTAAAGAAATCACTTTTTTTTTTATAATTTCGAAAACAAATTAGTAACTTTTAAATATTATTAAAATCTAAATCCGAATCTTGTGTTAAACTTGAATGTTGTGACCAAGTAGGTGATGTTGGTTCGACGGGTTGGCGTGTCGAATATCCATATCCACCTGTAGGGAGGATATGCTGGTTTAATGGAGGGTGCCTATTGTGGTTTTGTGACAAATATACAGATTGTTGCATGTGATCTCTTGACTGTGAATTCCAACAATAATTTGATGAGTATAAACGACTTTCACGCTGCTTTTTAATGTTTTGGATCAGTGACAGCACGCCTGATTGGAACTCTAAAGTTTCATTATCATCAAAAAACGTAACACACGGCAGAACACCTTTAAAGAAAGAGAGCTTTGGATGTTCTTGACTTGTGTTTGGCTGTAGCCTGCTATCTAAAAACTGGCTCATTTAGTCATCGAGGGTCTTGGCCTTTTTGGAAGTACTTGGTAATGGCAGCTCTGAATTTATATCTATTGCATTGGCCGCTGGTGCCTCTGGACATGTATCTGTTGGACGCTTCTTGACAGAATCATGAGTGCGATTAGGCTTAGCAACTTTTTACAAAAAACTCATCTGTTCCTTATATATATATGCCTTTGAAAATTTAGCCCCTGCTCCGGATTTTTTGACTTCATTTTTATTTGCTCGCATCAAGGCATCTCGTAGATTCGACCACTTTGTAGATACTAGTTTATCTGCAATTAAATAGGTACGTACTATAGAAATGTTTATATCTTACATACCTTATTATTTTACAGATATTGCGCATCGGGATGTTCCTTTAAAGAATTGCACTATAGTTACAGAGTTGGTGTGTCAACTATTAGTAAAATATACAAAGAAATTAGTTCTACTATCTGGGATGTATTAAGAGAAGAGTTCATGAAAATTCCTGATAATGAGAGTAAATGGTTGGAAATTGCAAAAAGTTTCGATATTAAAGCTGTCCACAATTTTCCACATTGTCTTGGAGCAGTTGATGGTAAGCACATAAAAGTGGTGAAACCAAATAATAGTGGCTCGATGTATTTTAATTACAAAGATTATTTCTCATTTGTTTTACTAGCCGTTGTTGATGCAGAATATCGTTTTATTTTTATGAGTGTTGGCTCGTATGGCCAAAGAATGCGATTCTTCGATATTCAAGGAGTCAACCATGTGGAAGAAATTGAATGATGGTAGTTTAAATATACCAAAACCAAGGCCTCTACATGAAACACTTCAAAAAGATATGCCTTATGTTCTCGTGGGCGATGAGGCTTTCCCACTGTCAGCAAATTTGTTAAGACCTTTTGGAGGCATTCATTTGGACCACATGAAAAAGGTTTTTAATTATCGTTTAAGTCGGGCAAGAAGGTGCAATGTGCATTCGGTATTTTGGCCAATAAATGGAGAATATTTCATCGGCCGCTGGATGTCCACCCAGACACGGCTATCGAAATTGTAAAAGCGTGTACAGTGTTACACAATTTTCTAAGAGAAAAGGACGGTCTGAACTTTGAAGATATTCAGTATGCGGCAAGAAATCCGATGCAAGAACAAGTACAACAGCAAAACTGTAATCCACGTGGTGGTCCTATTGCAAATGATATACGGTCTGAATTTGCAAAGTACTTCATTTCAACAATAGGCTCGGTGCCTTGGCAACCAGAAGCGCATGATTAATATTTTTATGTTTTGGATTTAATGTATATTTTTAAATAAAATACTGTAAACACTTACCACATGATTGTCTTTCTTTTTCGTCCAAATTGACAAAATTAGGTATGAGTATGCAGCAAACTTCCCGCCAAGCAGATATTTTTAGTTGCCTATCTTTATATTCATTTAGAGTTTTGTCCCAAAGGACACCTCTTTCCTGAACAAGTGTGATCAATTCTTCGGGGTTAATATTTGTTTCCATTACTACGAATTATCAAACGTGCGTACAATAAAAACACAACAGCTCTGCTTGCGTGCCGCGATGTGTATGTGATGTGCGCGGTCGCAGCGACGTACCCACGGACGGAACGAGGGGTAGCGGGGAGAGGGTTATCGGCCCCGAAATCCGACAAATGTGAACAGCGCCATTCTTAATCATAGGCGAGTTTAGCGTAGGGTTTATGTGTGTGGTACGCTAATGTACAGATTGAGGTATCAATGAAACGACTTATTCGCAGCAGTGCGAGCGAGCGACTAATTTATTATAACACATTGACATAC
>DWOQ01000433.1:0-11584 GCA_018251115.1 Codatractus alcaeus
AAAATTGCATCAATATACCTCCCCCCTAGGAAAACAATACTATAAAAAGACCTCAGGGCTCTATTCAGCTTGGGAGACTCGGTCATCCTGGCCGGGGACCTCAACTGACACCCGAGTTGGAATTCAGCAACGGCTTTAGACTAGACAAACTAACTGACAAACTACATTTTGAAATTATCGCTCCTCTCACAGCGACTAGATACCCTATGGGCGACCACCCCACGCATCGCGCAATTATCCTTAACATAACCCTCCTTAAGGACGTTACCCTCCAAATGAAGATGGTAAGAATTTGAAAATTTATGATTAAAATAAAATAAATAAATAAATAAAACTTGATAGAGCCGACTTTATCACTGTATATTATGTTTGCTATGAGAATAGGTAGGTCATAAAAATACCCTACGACCTATTCCTGTAGCAAACTAGCAATTCCCGTGGCTTCGCCTGCGCGGCACAACCGACTTAAACCAGCATACAAATAAACAAAACTAACCTAAAACATCCGTTCCATTTTACCCGCATATTTCTCGTTCCCTAGAGATTCCTGGGATAAAAATATCCTTTATGCACAATGTATTTAAGGTACTTAATTGGATAAAGATTAATGCTGCATTGCTTAACATCGATTTCGTAAATAAGCCATTATTTCTCGTAAAATGTAGAGGATAGAAAGATAGACATATACCATCGCGGACTTTCTTGTAGACCTTTTTAAGGTGTAACAATACTGTAGAACATTATTTTGACCTATCTCATAAGGTTCAGCCAGCGTTTGCAATGTAAGTACAAAACATGTGTATATTTACTACGTCACATTAAAAACCTGTAACATTATATATGTTTTTCTGCCATGTTCTGCATGTATTATACATATAAACCATCCTCTTGAATCACTTTATCTATGAAAGAAAAGGGCATCAAAATTCGTTACGTAGTTTTAAAGACCTAAGTATGTATAGGGACAGACAGCGGGAAGCGACTTTGTTTTATACTAAATAGTAATAGTCACAAAAATATTCATAAAAATCAGACATGCCATGTCGGAGGATTTCGATAACACCGTGACAAGGGATTTTTATATATTATATACTACATGCATATATAGATTGTTAAAGACTTATATTTTTGAGTGGCGATGTTAAAAAGCAATGTTTTAATGCATGCGTATTAGATCACTCAACGATCGGTTAGCAGACAATTTAACGGTTAAGAAAAACACCGTGAGAATACTAACATACATGAGAGTTATATAAAAAACTCTCAAATGAAGAGTGAAGACTATCTACTTGGGCAATTGAGCAATATGGTGGACTGTGAGACCCGTCTCCAATAGAAGAATAGTAATGTGTTTTTGATGATATAAAGTTGGTACTATAGAAAAAAATATTTTCTTTCATCCAAAAAATCTCAAACAAAAATTTGTATATTCAATATCAATGTAAAATCGTATTTTACAGCGTTATCTACATTACACGATGCAAATAATTTCAGTTTTTTTTTTAAATGTCGACAATTGACAATAAGATGAGATGCTAAGTTAATATTAATTAATTAATTGCCTTAATATTCGTAACCGAAAAGTACCTAGTCGGTTTTGGTTAAAGATTTTCGAAATATATCGTACGTACGTGTCTATGCAAAATTTCGCTGTATCGCTTTACGTCGTACGATACAAATTTACATCTACCATGTTTATTCTTTATATGGACCTATTAAAAGGTCCTGCCAAAAATATTGTACCGGTAATATCAAATATACACCATTGTAATCCTGTAGCTAATTCATTACCCGCAACATTTATACAATCTAGGACGTACACTCGTCACCGTGATTCAGGAAAGTGAACAGCGACATCTATCCAGCTGTCACAGAAGCGTTGTGGTAATAAGGATTCAGTTAACACTGGCAGGGCCGGGTTTCTTGCCATATCTTCAGAAACTACGAACTTCACATTGACGGTAAATGATAATGTTTTATATTCCTTCCTTGATAATGTTTTTATATATATTCTTAATAGGTATATTTTTTATAAATTGTACTTAAAAGATACGCGTATTTACACTGCTAAATCTGGTTCTGGCAATATATTAAAAGTACTTGTCGAAATGACAACGTCAAAGAGGATAACCCCAATAACTATCTAACATGCAGGACACATCAGAGACATTATAATTTATCTTATAGCCTTCTGACTAGAAATATGAAGTGCAAAATGGACGATCGTCATCTAGCACTAGTCAGCATATAGTGTAATCGAGTCATTGTTTTTTAACACAAGTTTTAGTCGACCGACCAAGATTGCAGTTTATCAACGAGTTTTATCAACCAACTCCATGTTCGGATTAGAGACGTTTGTTGCTGGCGGTTTGACAATGCTAAATTATTTTAATATGACTTTGGATGTCTGAGTAACTTTAGTAATAACAATTTTGTACGGTATAAATCACAGGGGAATATTTTATAGACCTATTCAATAAAAGGCGATTTTCCTATTCAGGAATTTTATTTTATTGTTTTACAACATTTAGGAACCTCACAACTAATAATGGTATCGAAATCAATTCGTACAAGTAATAATGCATGTAAATGCGAGTTACAGGTATCTTAGGACTAAGTACAGAGCATAATAAGAATCAACATAGAACATAAAGTGCAAATACTATTAATGTACATGTTATTAAGTCCGTTTGTCTGATCTTATTTCTGAAATAGTTTAGGTTATTAAATAGATATGCTTAGCGATATGATAGCCTTTTGTATATATCAATGTATCACTTATTTATGTGTACAAAATAGTATCTATATTATAATGAAATGAAAATAACTATCATATTAGATCAGCAGTTATCTCAAAAATATAAAATATAGAAATTAATAGAAAGAACAAACACATTAAGCAAATATAAACTAACAAATAACATATAATACAAACATTCAAAGTCACTCAATCAACTTAAAATACAATATAATCGTTGAAATCTGATTCATAATTGCAATAGATCCCGACCTGACTTTCGTCTTAAATTATAAACCATATATTAGATACATATCTACACTTATTACATAAAAACTAGTCAAAGATAAAAACAATCCAACCAAAAGCAAGTAAAGTATGTAAAACTACGCTTTTACAATCCAACAAACGAAGTAACACTAATAGAAACTAAAGACACAAATTTAAATGAAAATAAATGTAACCAAGGTACTCTGTAATTAGTCCTCTTTATAAAATACACATGTTCTTCGTAAATGTCTCGTGCTTGACTAGAATGTGACCATTACACAAGATTTTGACGAGTGCATAATATATACTGTAGCAGTGAAATTATAATGTACTTATTATCATATACTCATCTCAGCGAGACATTCAAGTGTATAGTATTATTATAGTTGCGTAAAACACGAACATCTAGAAAAGCTTAAACGCAACAATAACAATATATGAAAAAGGAAGTACAAAAAGTTAATGTATGTAAGTGAAGTACGAAAGCGGCGACTTAGGTGATTTATTGTATAAGCTCACACTAGACACCATATGTATTGTCTTTAATTCTAAATATAACAAAAAGGATAGAGTGGCTTCATAAGGCTCATTAAATTACGCTGCGGATCGTATTTGATACCAGCAGATTTAAGGTTTTACAAATAATACAATAAAACTAAGCTTTAAATATATTACAGTGAATTACCTTTAGGCAATGCTATAAAAATCTATAAGACCGCCATATCAACTAAGTGCACACGCACTAACGAAAAGCAACTCTGTCTGTATATGCGCCTTAATTCGAAATTGTGCATCTATTTTCCAACCAAAACTTTGACAATAGTAGATTAGTATTTTGATTGTTCTATCAAAATTTAGCGGGACCTGATAATCACAGCAATTGGCTATGGTATGATACTACTGCTTATTGAAGATGGTACGAGTATATCCACTTTGCTTCTTTGGATAGTCGTTTTCTGATCAAAATTTTAATAATATTAAGTGGCTAGGTAGATTTCGCTTTGAAGCATACATATTCTCAACAGACAATGATTTTAGCATAAACATAGAATGACAAAACATCTAAAGCAATCCGTCTACGGATGGTCGCTCAGGAGCGATGCCTTTTAGGCAAGCTGACACCGCTCGGGCCAGGTTGCGGGCGAGTCCTGTAAAAAAAGAGAGGATTTATTAAAATAACATGATAGGATAAAGAAATTTATCTCCTTAAAACAATAACAATGTTATTAGGGATGTGTGTTCTAGTATAATTTAAAAAATAAATTTGCATGATTATATAACATTATTTTGTTAGTATGTATCTAAATGCAATTTTATTTGTTGAGAACACTATACTTTGACTAACAAAAGGCTTGCTAGACTTTTGTGTCAATAATTCACATGGCGACCCTCCATTTGTGCAACGGTAACAAAGTCTGAAAAACAATGCTACAAACAACAAGGCAAGCATAATTTTATTGAATGAAACTACTTTTAATGGGAACGAGCAAAAAAATTATCATTCGAATAATACCAAACGACCGAGGCTGAGTCTGTTATGGCTTGCGGCTATTACCGAGCCCGCGGCAACGTCGCCCCAAAGCAACGTCGTCGATTTACCGGCGTTGCGCGAGAGACCAACTCGGAGTATGTTTTTATTATGTATTGAATGAAATGAGCGTCACATTACGTACATTTCGAAAATCGTCCTCGTCATAGGATTTCGTAAAACAGTGATGCCTATATGCAGTTTCGGCTAACATTACAAATTTTACTTTGTAAACTAACTTTCTAACTGATTTCTAAAATATTTACCAGGAAACCGAGATCTAACAAGTATAAGTCGGACATGTTGTAAGATTTTTTTTGTTGTGTTTCCACTGGCAAGATTCTGTACTACCGTTATTGAGATCGACAAAAAACGGTTTGCAGCGAGAAGCGCAACAAATACGAATACCACTGGATATTTTAACAAAATATAACAATATAATACACTTTAAAAACTTTTTATTTCAGAGTTTAAAAAATTAAGGTTCTAACTACAACAGTTCATAATATAAAGGCCTGCTACAGACGGTACAGAGGATAACAAAATAGGGTTCCGATAGCACCCTTGTGTACGGAAACCAAAATCATAATAGTAACCGAAATTGCAAGGTAGTACTAGTTTCTTCATTAAAATGTTAATGTTCCTATATAGCTCAGGTTTTCAATCATATTAAAATATGTTCAAGTCATACCTCACCACTCTGGCAACATCCGGATAGATAGACATGACCAGACTTTGACAGTTTTAACAATTTAAAACCACTTTCTATATTTTACAATATTCACATAACTTCAAAAGATTAGAGATGCGAACGGGTATCAATCCCTAATACCGCGTATCCGGTATACAAAAGTTGCCGACTCCTTCTCATTATTATTTTAATATCGAAAATCGGTAGTCACGCATTCTAAATTAAACCTATATATGTAAAAAATGTAGAATAAAAATAAAAATGCATAATAAAGTTGTATATGTGCGGAGCAAGCAAAGACACATACTCGACACAGTGTTACGGGATTAACTGATATATGTTAGGCTAAGCATTCGATACAGACTGGTGAAGTCAAAGCTCTTGATGAATGACTAACAAACCTACAGTTAAGCTGACTGCTCAGGCATCTGGTCCGGAGAAGAAGTTCCGGAACGGCTGTAGGCCTCGCGCTTCGTCTCCATCTTCATCTCGTCACGGGCAGACTTCAGCTTGGTCAACTCGACAACCATCGCTGGAATCAGAATCATTGCGTGTTCATTGAATTGTTAATACTACTCGCTTTAAATAGCGTAACCACGTATAAATAAATTATTTACAACTAGAGACCTACTGATTGATTTGCGATCGATGCTTAGAACTTTCCACACATTCTCAATCACGTAATCACCTTGTACTAATAATTCTCAGAATAGAAGAAAGAAGGGAGAAAATATACGGAAAATAAAATAACAATATAAAGAATAGTTAGCGTTCAAAAAACTAAAAACATGTTAATGGAAAAATGTTTAAGTAAAGGCAGATTTTAAAAGCTCTGAGTAGAATCTGGAATTAGGTATGACCCCGGAGAAAATAAAAACAAACTCTCGGGTCATACTTTTATATTGTTGTATTTTTATTAGACTACGACCCATCATTCGGTTTGGATTCGACCAGTTTCGGCAAAAACATCTACTTGCGGCCATAGTTTCATTTTCAGCCGAAAATCGACCACATGAGATTGCCAACTGTTGCCAAAGCATTAGTCTCGGCTTGTTTAGCTCGGATAGTGATTATTATGTGTAGATTGAGATTATCCGATATCAAATATTATTGAAATAGAAAAAGCAATTATTAAAGTAAAAAGAACATAGTTAAAGGCAATCAATTATATACAATTGAAACAAACCTTTGAAAGAATAGAAATCGCTTTTGTGTAAAAATACAAAACAGTTTTGCCTTTATTTACAAGCCTGTCAAAGGCATAAATTGGAAAACAAAGCGCAGTAATGAATATGATTGCAATCGTAGATAGATTAACTGTACTCGTATACTATAAATTCTTAGCTATTTATTTATCATTTATACCATTATTTATTACTACTAAAGGCATCACATAAATACTATTTTTTTGTTTCGTCCTGTTGGTCGGACGTCGGTAAAGACCGTCGGTCAGACCATCAATCGAGCTAAAAAGAGCATGGTCAAATACATTAATTTGACCATCGAGTCATCAGAGATTTCAAATTTACTTACCGTACTTTACCGTACCATTTTAGTTTGATCTAAATTGTTTACGCATTTATACCTACAATAGATCATTCGTCATAAGAATGGATTACATCGACCCGCAGGTCTATGTCTATTTATATATCGCAGGTCTATTCTCATCTATTTATATATCTCATGTATGAATTTTTATTTCGCTAATACGCATCCTTATCCATACACATTGTCCACCTCTGGGATGGATCATGTCAAGATGGATCATGAATCATGGTAAGTGGTTTCCACAGTAAAAAACGTTTGGAAATCTCTGATATATTATACGATTATTATTTATGCTTTCACGCAACTCAGAGACCAAATTCGAGTCTTTTTTAAAATCTAAAGTTGGATACTTACGTTCCAGCTCGAAGAACTGAGCCTCATGGATGAGCAAGTCCAAGTAAGGGAAGTTGCTGGGCAGCAGAAGCTTCTTGTAGCGCAGGAAGTTGAGGATATGACGGAACATACCGCCATCTCGATCAATGAAGTAGTGCTGCTTCAGCGTGTCCAGCACGATCGGGATGTAGCCCGAGAACATCTTGCCAATCTTCGAGTTCGGGAACCTGAGGATTAGAGCACATTAAATAAAGAGATTATTTTCATTATAATTATTAATTAGTTATTCGTTATTCATAATATTTCAAATGTATAACGGAAGAACAATATATATAGACTCCCACGAAAGGAAGTCTATAGATACATAACACATACGTACACGGTTTCATTTTCAGACACATTTCGTTTTATGCATTTCCTAAAAACAATTCGCGCCATCCATGAACTAAACCTGTACTACAAATATCAGAAAGTAATATATCTGAATTGTAAAGATCCCCAAGAGTTAGATTAATAGCGTTCTATATATTATAAATGCCACAATATGACATAACATGCATAAACAAGATTTGTTAAGCACAAACAATCCTTCCTCCGAGCAAAGCTCGGACTTGCAACTGATTACTAAGTAATCAAGTAAGCAAATAATATCAAACATGGCGAAGCGCAGATAGACTTCTTAGAACGATCCTAGTCTGTCATAATGCCTATTACATTACTTTGCCAGCGCATTTTGAATTTTATTTATGGATCTTATAAGCATTATTAAAAGATTAACATCTTTTATGCAGTCGTCAACATAAATATATGTTGTATATTATATAGTTTATTAAAAATGCATAACTATTTCACTAGAAAAGGCATATGAAATTGTGACCTCGTAACTACTTTTTGCTCTTAGAAGTCTTGGAAGTATCTTCCAAACACTTTGGCTTAGGGTGGATTCAAACAACATCGAAAATATTATGGAATATAAGCTACCTCAAAAGCTCTGGGGCTAGGTCACCAGAGACTGAAGTGTCTTAGCCATTAATTCATAGCGATCCAAACAGATAGGTTATTGTTTCTATGGTGCCTGTACGCCCGGCGGCCTAGCTTTGTTTGCGGCAGCCCGCGGCTTTAAAAGCCGCCGGCAATTGGCGATTGTTACCTGCGGGCCATTAGTCTCTAGTGGCAGTTCCGTCGCGGTTCGCCGCTTCCGATGATAGCGCAGTCGTTTTTTTTTAAACGTATTTTATTGGAATACTAGTGCAGCATTATCTGTTTTCGACAAAATAATATTTCGTATCGAAACGAAATACAACAATTCGAATTCACTTGAATTAAGAGACAGACGCGAAAAACGCATTTATTTAAATAAATCTACCGTGTGAACTATCTTTTTAAAATTTCAAATGTATAAGTATAAGGAAGCTTATTCCTTGACTCGATGTAAATCAATGTGTCTCTTTGTTTTGGTGTTGCACAAAATAAAAGTACTATAATTATCATCATATTTTTTTAACATCCATTTTTGAACATCCAGCCAACTAATATCGATAGTCACAAGGATACTGTGTATCTATTGTATCTGTGGCCTGGTGTGGCGTGAAAAAGAAATTGGACGGTGAACCGCAAGCGGTGTATGCTTTCGCCTTTAGGCGCCCGCCAAAGCGGGATGCTTGCCGCAAAGAGCCTGAGGGGCGACGCGCTACGGGGGCCTCAGTGCGCTTCTTTAGAAATCCCAGAACGTACTTGCGTTGCGTGTGTGGGCTTTGAAGAATGTATTATTATTAATAAAATATTTAAACTTCCTACACACATGGCCCAAACGGATACCCAGGGTGACATGAACATACAAACGATCTAGGCCAGATCATAAATCTAAATTTATCATTCAAAGTCCAGCACGGCTAAGGATCGTATCCGGAAACTTCGTCCTAGACCAGTATGGAAATTCCTCAGTAAACGTTTAGGAAGTAAAAATCTCCCATTATCACAAGCAATATTGTTACAAAAAAGGATCGAATTACCTACGTTTAAGACACGATACAAAAAAAATTAAACGAATGAAACGAAAAAAACGAAAACGAAACGATGAAAATAAAATTCAATGTCCATAAAACAGCACTTAGCAAGGTACTTCGCTCCCATCGTAGCCTCTGCTGTTGATATTTCGCTCGTGGTTAATTTTTAGATGATCACGAACATTACACGGCGGTAAAATTATATGCAGATTTTTTTATAAAAAACCGTTGTCTTGAATCCAAGGGCAGGAGAAAATGTTTTTTCATTTTCTCATATTTTCTTACCAAGCATATTCTTCTTTTGCTTCAAAATATAGTTTTTGACGTCTAGACAAGTCACCTACTCAACGGTATTTCATAGTAACAATTAACAACAACAATCACGGATAAAGTGCCAAATAAAACAAAAAAAACTGCAACATAAGAAATAGAAACAAAACTCATGTGTACGATTTGTTTAAGTCTTAAAGTTTATATAAAACCATTCATTACGTTAATCGTATTAACTTATAATAATATTAGCGTATAAATAAATCCTATGGTTTGTATTCTTAAATGTTATATACTCGCCTACTTCTCGTAATTCTCATAAATTAACATTTTTAAACATGTACATTGAAAAGATGCATCAATAGTATTGTTTAATAGTCACTATTCAGCTTATTTTATGTATTAACAATGAATACAATAGACAATTTAATGCGTGATAGCTCCAAAATTTTATGATTTCTACGTAGATATAAATCAAATGTCCATTTTACCGATACATAGCTACTTTGTTTAGCAAATTTAATATACTTTCAAATTCAAAAATAAAAGTCACGCGACCAGAAATATCCAAAACATTGCAACAAACGTAAATAAAAAACGAATGCACGGTCGTGAATTTAGTAGATCAGAAAAGGAAATATTATAGACGCATTTTGATCTTCTGTATAAATTACCATTAAAAACAACACATTTACAGTTGAAGATAAATAGAGGGAAGGTCACCTTTATTAATTCACGCCACTCAGCATAGCGCATGAAAAATATCGGTCACGTTAATTCTATTCCAAACTTTGTTATTGATCTATGAGCTGTTTCCGATGCAGTCGTACCACTAAATAATTCAAAGGCAAACTAGACAGGTAGGCATTTTTATGGGTTCGTACCCAAAAGGTGACAACTTTAGGCTCGGCTGTCTGTCATGAGGCTGCACATTACGACCCGGAATAAGCAGATACTTGGAATATTCCACTGTCTCTGTATAAACACGAATAATCAAATGAATGAATGAATTAAAATGGACAAAAACATTAAAAGATATCCATAAGAATCCACACATTCCCTTTATCTCTTTTGCTAATGCGGGGATATGTGAGATATCAGATGAAGTTTAATACTATGTTATAATATTATGAAGTTGTTTGTTTTATAATATATAGATAGCAAAAGAGCTTGCAGTCCACCTGATGGTAAGTGGTTCCTGTCGCCCATCATCAGTAATCATCCGTAAATACAATAAAATCGCATCTAAGTTTGATCACAGATGCGTTGCTACCCCTGAAGACTAAGATGTTCGCCTCGTATAGCTGACAACCGCGCCTCCCCATACCGAAACGCAAAAATTGCTTCACGGAGGATTATGAGGGTGGCGGTGGTACCTCCCCGGTCGAACTAGACGAGTTCTACCACCTTAAGTGGTGATACTCTAATATGGGATAGGCGCTACATTTCGTTACGATTTTAATGCTAGTGGTACTAAAATGCTAACGCGCACTTGTTGGATTTTTTCAGTTTGTACGTATTATGCCACGGTTTCTCAAAGTGTATGCGTACTCATCGAACTACGTCATTGAATAGTATGTACTCCACAAAATATACATAAAGGCAGCACGTAATTAACTCGCGTGTGTAACATGCAGGATTGTGCTCCTAGAATCGGCTTAATTTGCAAACAAAACACTCCGCCCCATTACACTAATTAATATATGCAATTTATATATTGTTTACTAACTATTCTCAGTATTTTATCCTGCGTTTGAAAATCTATTAGGTGTAGTGAAGGTTAAAGTATGAGAAACCCTGTAGTAGATCAGTAAAAATGAAACGAAGTAAATGAACAAAGTTTGAGTTTTGTTTACCAAATGTTTGCCACATTTAGTTTTAGTTAGTAATTACTGGAAATAAATCTGTGGTCACTAACTAGTAACAGAAATGAATTCCATTCAATTTTATCTAAATGCCTGCAACCCTTTTTGTGTGCCACTGCTGGCCACGGGGCTCTCCCCACAACTGGGGAAGGCGTGGAGCCTACTCCACCACGCTGCTCCAGTGCGGATTGGTAGAGGGGTTAGTGGCCAACGTTGGAATAGAAGCGCGTTGGAAGTTTTCAAACGGCCCATAAGGCCTCCAACATGGTTTCGAATTTTATCCCAGGTAACAACTGGGAACGACGACTTAACGTGCCCTCTGAAGCATGGAAGCCA
>DWOQ01000434.1:0-11582 GCA_018251115.1 Codatractus alcaeus
CACTTCTGGCCGGAAACCGAACCCGGTACCCTCTGCATGTCTACAGGTATAGTAAATTCCTAATTCCTAATTAAGAGTAATTACTTTTATAATCTTTATAAGCTCAGTTAAAGCGTAAACATGCTATAGGAAGACGTTACAAAAAGAATACGGTACCAGGACACCAGAGAAGATAAGATATTCGGATTATTTTTTCTCGGAACCAACTGTCGTCCCCCGAGCCGGTGTAATCTCTGATAAGCCGATAATGACGCTTAATTAATTCTCGATAGAACAAGAGGAATCTGCTTTAACGTTTAATATTACAGATGTCAATCTCTTAATCCGATTTTTAGGGTTCCGTAATCAAAGGGTGACAAAGCGATCCAATTACTAAAGTACCGCTGTCCGTCTGTCATAGGGCTGTATTTATCGAACCATGCACATAGACACTTGAAATTTTAATTGTATATGTACTCATATGACCGCTTTAAAACAAATAAAAAAACAATAAAAAATGAAGTTTTCTTTCTGTAAGTATTATAGTTATTATATATTTTTATGTTTTATGCTCTATTAAGTTATTTAGTATAGTAACACGTGTGCTATCATCCTTAATAATGATCCAATCTACATTAGTTGTGTCAAAGCAAATATAACATTTATCTTCACTCAAACTCACGGAAACAAAGTTATTTATGGAGTACGTCAGAGCACCACAACAGTTAACGGAAACTGCGGAAATAGCAAGGAACACTTCGCGTCAACACACACACAACACAAAAGTATATTTGCTCTAACAACAACACTGAACTGTCAACAACAAAGTGTTCCGGCGAGTTTGTTTGGCAAACTGACCACGTGTGACATGATTAATGCAGTTTAAAAGTTTTAGTGTAACTAAATGTGGCAGCACCCTTGCGATTCGAATGCGGCGGCACAACCGCTTAATGCAGATATATGTCGCGATCTGATACTAAAATTGAACATTTTATTAAATGTCCGATTAATGAAGTGTGACTTAGCAATATTACCAATAATACAGTGTTCTACGTCTTTCCGATATCCGATGTCATGCATGTTTTAGCTTAACGTGTTTTTCTCGATCTTAATGACGGTATGTCGGATCTCTTTGTGTGCGAATCCGACTCACGGTCGATTTTATACCTAAACATAATATTGCTTCCCCGCTGAAGCTGGTACCCCGATTTCACAATACAGCTTTATATATATTTTCTTATCTTACTGCTAATATCAACGATAAGCGGTTCCAAATTAACAACGTCTTTTAATTTATAATCTTGATACATATGTATAATTCTTCTGTATCTATGTATGTTACCAAATTCCTGCTAAACGATTACGATGTTTTTTGTGTTTGATTGGGGACCAGGTATTGCGCTGCGATTTGATACCAGGAATTATTGTATTGCTTACTCCATTCCTTATTTTCTTTATTAGAAAATAGTACTGGGACGCCTTTACCAATCGCTAGTTTCAGTATTTTAGTTGATATTCACCAAGAGTCGCTAGTATTTGTATAAGTAGTAGATATATAGCAAGGTATATAGCAACATCTGCCGTGTTCAGCTACTTTAATATATGACCTGTGCACAATGGGAGCGCACTCATCCGTACGTTTGTCGTGTCAACGTCCACTTGGCTGTTTGCGATGCAATTTCCAACACAAATTTGTTTCGTACCGCACTGTATATATTTTTAAAGTGGTTAAACAAAACCATTATAATGTTACTTCGCGCTGTTACAGCTGGAGCATGTTCGTATATATTTTTAATTTATCTACAAGTACTTAATAAGACGAATAATTATAGTTATCATTATATTAAGCAAAAACTTTGGACGACCCGTTTTTACAAAAATTAGTATGAAATTTGGCTTATATGTAGGAGAAGTGCAGAATGCTAATATTGTTCAACAATAATGCTTATAAAATACATTAAATAAATAAATAAAACATTAAACACACCACCATTACTATGCATTTGACATACGCCCAGATACGCTGCCGACATACGTACACACACATATATACTCATTTCTTTGTGGTTCAAGTCTGTGGTCGATTGAAAAGAGCTTAATATAATTTGTCTTTAATAGTATTTTTCCAAACTCTTACTGAATGTCAAACATAATAATATTTTTTATAAAATAAGTGTTATAAACTGAATAAAAAAACATTCATTCTTTACGTTTGTACTATCAAAGACAGGTTGCCAAATAGTCTCATAGACTAGGGACTGTCCAGAAAGAACTTTAAAATGTCAGATAGACAGATTCTTTGACAAAAGAACCTCAGTAACGTTTAAATATAGAAAAATAATAATTACAGGCGAATTTCGACCGCCTACTGGAGAACTAGTATTAATAATTATCACGTTGAAGACTTTAAAAACAATCGACTTCAAACGGAACACTTTTTTTTTCTTTTTTTTATTTGTGAAAATAGGACTGTACAGATTTATATCGGATCATCTTTGATGCTCTACATACAGAAAAGACTTTTCAAAATAAGTTTAAATTGACGAAAATATCGGTCAATATTTATGTATATGTATATAAAACAAACATACAGACGAACACACAACCTTCTCCATTTTTTCAATGCCTGATCAACTAGATAACAAAAACCTAAATTGACTCACCATTTAATTGTATTCACCCCTCGTTTCAGTAGTTCTAGTGAGATCATATAAAGACATTGTTTCGCCAGTTTCTTTCTATTATGGACCATTCTTTACACCACCGTCGGCCATTATTTTTAGTTTTGCTACGAATTTATCGTTCCTATTTTTCGTTCCAGATTTCTTGTTTCATACAACGGTTATTTCTTTAAAGATGTTTCTATAAATTTTCTTTCACATCTTATAACTTCTTCTCAAATGAAGAGAGAAAATGAATCTACTATATCGAAGCAAGACTATAAAAAAATAAGTTCATAAATCGTCTAAGTGCCAGTCTAACTTTCACATGAAATTCATTTCATACGCACGGTATTAAGATCAAGCAAAAAATACCAAAACACGTATGTATGTAGCGGGAAGCGCATTATATACAAAAACCGCCGGATATCTTAACAAGATATTAAAAAGTCACCCTTCATGTGGGTACTCGCACATCGCGATGGGAAAACAGATGGCGTCGATTGTTTTAGGTAGCATTTGTTATCTTTGAAGCTTCCTTTTAACTTTTTTTATTATTTGTTATGACAGATATACAACAGTGTGTACTATTATACTACACTCGGTAAAAAAAAATATTTTCCCATTAACGATCCACATCATACAGCCCTATGACATATATAACCCTATTGCCATGCAGACGGTTCCGGGTTCGATCCCCGGCCGGTCAGAAATCTAAGTGATGAATTTAGATTTCTTATCTACGTCTGAGTGTTTGTGTATCGTCTTTGTGTGTGTCCATGCCACCCACGGCACAGGGAATCCTAGTGTGGGGCTATGAGTGTAAAAGTCTTTTTTTTACAATAAATAAATAACTTGATTTCTTGATACATAAAGATATTCTTGACTTAATTGGTTGATAAATAAGCGTGCATCTGTATCATTCAGCATGCACTGGATAATATTGAGATTGATTTCATTATCAGACAAAAGTTGCGTGTTTTGAATTGAAACATCTTTGTTTCGTACCGGAAGCATGATGTGTATTTCATGCATTGTTCTTGGATTATTTTAATTTTGCTTCCGGAATCCTGCGAACTCCAAAACAAATACTCCTAAATATTTTCTATATCGATATCTGTTTTATTACAGTGAGTGTGATAAATATTCGCACACCGAGCGTTTTAACAAATAGAAAGGTGTTTCTTTGTCGAAGAATAAACAAATAAATATAATCAATTCTTCTTCTCCTGACAACATTGAACAAAAAAACCTAAAGAAAAAGATTGTTTTAGTTGGGACAAAGAAATAACGAAATATATCTGATTTTCGGAAGTACAAAAAGTATTCGTACATTATGAGATCAAGGACAACATTTGGTCTAAGGTTGGGAACAATGTTCGTATGTACGACCTTTCCTTCATGTCTATTGGCAAAAATCTCCTTATTTTTTTGTCGAAAATGGGTCGTAAACGAAAATGATCTACTGAGGAACAAAGAAATAATATTATTTATAAAATAATAGTATATTTATATTTTATAAAATATTTTACAAAATATAAATATAAAAATATTTTATAACATATAAAAATACGAATACTTTTTACACACACTTTAAAGTTAATTATACGATAATTTGTCAAGTTATGACATGACAAGATAAACATGTTTCTATGTTGTAATTTTACGAGTGTCAATGAAAAAAATATAAACAATAAACAGCGCATCGTAAAACCATAAACAATGTGTAGACATTGTATTTGATATTTTATTAATTTTATACACTTAATTATGTAATGTTTAGGACGTCATAATACCACTAATAATTGTTTACATTAATGTTTATGTACATTAATATATTGGTAATTGTTTATGTGCCATATTAAAAGGCTACTTTCTCATATAATTGTGTAAATGAAAATATATATGCATAAATGTGTATTCCAGTTTGTATTTGACAACATTAAGACCAACATGGAGTTCAGTGTCTATGAATGAATTATTTTTTAAATATTTTCTAATTGTAATATCTCAGTTATTAAATCCATATCATATCATCGTGTCTACATAACACGAATTAAAATTGCATCATTTATTTATCCTATCTTTTTATCAAGCCTTGAAAATTCGCGCGATGTTAGCGTAACAATACATCACCTTGCAATTCAAACACCTGTCAACTACGAACTGTCATAATTTCTTTCCTATTGTGATCGTCCTATCAGCGCTCGAAGCGCGCCATTCGTGGTGCAAATAGACATTAACATTCGCATGGCGCATAGCTTAGTGGCTCAGTTTCATTCGGACTGTGCGCGGTGGCCGACGTCGCGCCCTGTCGTAAATTCGGCTGACGTTGACGCGATATTATGTAAAAATTCACCTCAGCCTCGTTTTTTAATTCCGTTTCATTCAAGTGCATTTCTAGTACATTCTCCTTTTACAACTGTTCTACTGTTAGTTATATAGTGTGCGCCAATTTCGATATGCGTTGTGGTCAGATTTCTTAAGGTAAACGTTGTCTGCTCTCAGACTTTTTAACTAAACTACAGAAGGTAACTATTAACACTATATCCGGAACAAAACACACTATCTGATTAATATTGGCCTGTCGATTTCTCTTTCATGCACGCGATTCACCGGCGAAACACGTTAATGTTTTCGATGTTCTCGTTGAAGAAAATATTTGTTTGTCATACAAAATCAAAACTTGTTCGATTACGTCGGATCATTGCATATGGAGATTGAGTTCTTCTAACTCGCACAACAGAACACGGTCACGATCTATTTGTTTCCATTTTTAATTCATGATGGATGCTAATTAGTGCCCTAACTGTTTCATGGTATTTTAGGAATTCTTTAACATTTCCATGTTACAAGCCAACGATCCGGAGTCAAGTAACCGCACGATGCGTAAGTTTTTCGCGTGCCTGATTACAATATTTAATATACTGTTGTATCATGACGATGTGCGATACATAATAAGTAACCGATTCCAATCGCATAGCAACATTGATATTTCTTCGCAATGCTTAGAATTTTGCTAATTTGCTATAATTGTTTTGCACCTACTTCGAAAAGGGGGGAGGGATTGATTGATTCGTTTTTTTTTAGCTTAGATTTCTTTACTTAGAGAACTTTATTAGATATTTTTTGTGTTTAAAAGTGGATAATTTCAAAGGGGTACATTTTAATTTCATTAGCACAGGACCTTGGATTTCGAAGATACAGCGGAACTTCTCAAACTCGAATAGGAAATGTATCGTTATTGAAATATTAGAAGATTTATGACAATCCAAGACTAGGTCGGAACTGAAGTGGGTGTTGCTATTAAAGTCGGTCGTTTTTAAAGTGTTTAGCCTAGTAATGTTTTAAATAATCTACTCCTGCGTCAACATGCATTGCTAGCCTGGTGGATTGTCCTTTGGTTTTTCACTATGTCTTTGGTGGCAGCTATTTCCAAATGATATGTTTTTTTGTAGTTACATCGTAATGGCTTAACGAAACTTATTTATTTAAGAGATCTCCATAATGTTCTAAAGTAGGTATGGACACGTGTTGACGAGTTTGATGGTGGCCAAAACCATTTCATATTCAATGATTTTGGTTTTGCACGCTTACATAAAAACTCTTGTTACATAAAATATCTGTCCTTGACTTCGATATGGAAATGTCGTGGATTAAGCTTAAAATTCGGTTAATTGTCTTTAATTGCTACATAGCCAATCTTTCATTTGCTATCCTGCAACATTTTGAACGATTTGGTTTTAGGATTTCTTCAACTGATTACCTATGTCTTCATTTCGTATTACGTGGTACAAATCGCCTTATTTTCATCGTTGTTGTTCTTAGTTTGCTAAAGTGATTTTAATATTTTAAGAATTGTTAAAGATAGTCTAACACTATTGAACTAAGAGTGGTAAGTTTGTATTTGAATAAACTCTGGTTCTTTAATCACTCCTTAGAATGCAATTAAGACCGTAAATTGAAATTAACTTCCTTTTTGATCGGCCTAATGGGTTGCTCACGGTGTACAGCTGTCGTATCTGCTTAATTTTCATTTTTCTTCAATAATTGTTGCAAATTCACAAAACTTTTTATATTTTTTATCAAACATTTCAGTAGTTGTTATGTAAATAAGGCCTTCAACGTGCTCGCATATCTTTTGTTGTCGCATTCTTTGTCACTGGTATATCGCGTGGTGGTAAATATCCTTTTGTTGTTTACTCATTGTCATCATATATTCTCTTTTATTCACATGCTTTGTTATTTGAGAAAATTGTCTGGTCGTCGAAGTACAAAGGGTCGAATCAAGCCGAAAGCAAATATTTTATTCAAATTCAAGCCGGCGATGCATTGGCGATTCCTCTGGTATTGCAAATGTCCATAGGCGCGATGACTACTTTCCATCAGATAGCCCGCCTGCATTATCGTTGGGCTAATATATAAAAAAATGATTTATTGCAGAATTGTTTTTAGATCGTCTACATTCTGCTACCACTTCGTAAGGTTAAAGTTATGGAGAAGGAACGCAATTACACAAAAATGTTTTCCATGAAATACTTGTTGTCTTAGCTCATATTTACACCCAGTCAACTTTGTCCATGTATGCGTTGAAGCCAATTTCGTTAATGAAGATATAAAAAAACTTATAATTATAAGTTAACTTATGAGCCATCATATCATCGGCATTAATTTGATATTAATAAAGTCCAATGAAAACGCACTAAGATATTTTTAATTCGAAATTTTTACTACAAGATCGAAAACGTTCCTATTCGTTTTGTTTTTTTTTTTCGATTATTATTTATATTATTAATAAAGACCACTTTTGACAAGTTTTTGGAGGGTTCTAGAAAATTTAGGCCCAATCCGGGGAAACCAGTGAAATTGCACCCCAACTACCTGATTTCAGGAACTGGTAGTTCAGTAGTTGATTTGTAAATACACAAAAGATTTTTATAACTGAAAATTTTACATTAGATTTATTTTTCGAATCGGTCACTTATTAAAATCAAGTAAATGAGGTAAGAAGCCAGTAATTTATTATATAGAACAGCTTTTTTGACACAGAATTTCAAAACTATCGTGAATAACGCGATGTATCCAAACGTTTGTGTCATTGTACGCAAATGAGAGATCGACATAGATAACGTTTTACGCAACTCGAATTACAATTCGTGTTCAGTTGAAAAATCGTTAAAGTTTTAAAGGAAGTTGACTTAAAAGGGGACAGTTATTTCGTTGACGGCCGGGTAAAGAAATACGCGGAACGAATGCTAATCGGTTCATTGGATGCACGCCAATATGAAAAAGGGTAGATAAACAAAATGTCAACACCATGGAATAACCAATACATTCGTTAATTTGTTTAGGGAATATCTTGTTTCTTTCGATTGATTGATTGTGAATGAAATATATTTTTTTAAATATTTAATGACTATTCTATGTCTCATCTGGTTCATCATCTTTTTTTAGATCCCCTTATTAGTTATATCTAGACTTTTTTCCCACTATTTTCACTCACTGTAAAAAAAGGGAAGGTTCTCAATTTTACTGTTTTTTTTCAATCACGGTCATCTATTGAATTTATATATGCTTGTATTACTTACAGTTCAGTTACACGTCCTTTGTTTTATGTATATCACGTGCATTTTGGACTTTCGACCTATAGTACTTACTCCATACTCATTGTTTCCTGATAATGACTAAACTCGGTTATCGTAACTGGTGTAGACTATGTAAGTCGCAGAAAATATTTGTTAATGAGCACATGAACAATGAGCTCACATTTAAATTTAATTGTGATGTGTTTCGATTCCTGCTTCGCCGAATCGTGTATTTGCTTTGCGACAGGATATTTTTGTTTAAACCCGCTTGAAGTCTGGAGTCATACGTCTTTTTTCAGAATAATTCTCATTCTTATCTAAAGGCATTTTGTGGTTTTGTGACCAAAAACAATCATGTATTTGGTTGGTGGTGTCCATCCATCCATCTGCCTTTTATGGTCCACTGCTGGACATAGGCCTCTCCTAATTGGCGCCATTCCAACCGGTCCTGTGCCTTCTCAATCCAACGGTTTCCCGCTGTCTTCTTCAGGTCATCGGTCCACCTGGTCGGGACCAACCAACGTCGTCGTCGTTAAGGACGTCTATTTTTTGAATTGATGTTGTTTTAATGAAACTTATATCTTCTTTTTCAACAGTCTTGCAAAAGAAGAAGGTATTCAATTTGATAGTATTGTTTGTATTTTTTTTTGGTTGGTGGTGTATTAGTACAATAATACGTTTCAGTCATACATTAATAAATACCTAGTATTGGATTGTCATAAATGTGGCATTTTTTTAACTATTAATTCTTTCACTATTAACTATTGGATTTTCTAATCGGTCGATAAATGACGGAGTTATGTGGTAACAAACATTAATATGTCAAAATCATAGTCGTCAGATCTGTATCAAATTAAAATAAAACCACACGGAAACATCAGCTTTCAATTAGTAATAAAATCATAGAAATCGGTTCACCTAGTAAGACTTTCTGAAAAACCATACATAAAAAATACAGACGGATTGAGTCTACATTTTTTTTTAAATCTATTAATAATTAAGTCTCCTTCATTAATTATCTTCCAAAGGGGTCCATTTTAATTCATTGGTATTGGACCTTTGGTATCCTTTGGTACCAGTGAACTCTTTAAAAATATATAGGAAATGTATAATGATTGAGATATTGGTGTATAAGTTAATGACAATATAAAACCTAAGTTGTGCCTTTACAAGTACAGATTTAAGTTTTAAGGTTGTTATAACATATTTAGCTTGATTGATGTCCCGTTATAATAATGTCCCGTTTAACATGCGAGTATTATCAACAAACAATATTTAAAATCATTTCGCTTTTCAATTCATATTTTGTCATTGTTTATACCAGATACGTTTTATTGTTTTTATCACTACTATTGATTACTTGCAATATATTACTCAATTGTTTAATTCCTTTGTTACGATCTTACAACTTTTTTGCCAATTGTATAGGTACTATATTTCTTTGATTATCATACATACCTACTATTACAAAGTTTGCATGTTCATGTAGTGATCGAACTCTGCCCTTTTGAATTACTTATGTTTATTAAAATCACGTTCTCATCGATTACTATAAGCGTGATATTGTTGATTTTATAAAACATTTTCAGTGTCTTTAGATAATAATTGTTAATGAAATTGATTATTTACAATTGATTCATATTTATATTCTTTCGTAGCAAAGTATTTTTTTTCGTATCACGTATTCTTGTTTTTTTACATCATTATCATTATGATTATATCTTTAAGTAGACTGGCAAGGACGTCTATTTTTGAATTGATGTTGTTTTAAATGAAACTTATATCTTCTTTTTCAACAGTCTTGCAAAAGAAGAAGGTATTCAATTTGATAGTATTGTTTGTTTTATTTTTTCTTTCTTTTTTAAATTTGTTACTTTACAATTTCGTCACTTGTAACTCGATTTTTAAAGGGATTTCGATATTTTTTTAGAAACGTACTTTTTCGTTGGCTCTGGTCCTTGAATTTCAAGGATACAGCAAGGAACTCCTGAAGCTGGAGGAAATGTATAATTATCAAAACTCCGTAGGTACATGATTGACATATTGGTTGGTTGATGATAATTAAAGACTAGGAAGCAACTTAACCTATGGCCAAGGACGTTTTTTACCGCAAGCAAACAATTTAAGTATTGCTATTGAAGACAATTGTTTTTAACGTTTAATTCGTAATTATCTTTAAAAATGCTTTTCGTACTGAGTGCGTAGATGGATATATTTTTTATTCTACATAGTTCCTATCATACTTCGTTACTTTTTCTACGGTTAATATTATTATTATGAACAAAATGATTTTTGTGGGATCACTTTATTTACCGTTTATCTTTTTGTCCATAACAAGACGATTTCATAAAAGCGTTTAAGTATTTATTTAAAAATAATAATTTCCTGCAATCAAACATACAGACACCAGTCCCCATCAGCCACCATTGTTAGCATAAAATTGTTAGCATAAAATAAAAGTAAAAATCATTTTCTTATTCGGTATACATAAAACTTGTTAATTATGCGCTTTGTGATATTTTAGTTCGGACACCGAAAACATTGTCCTATAATTAGCTTACTTGTAATCTTAAGATATTCGCAAATCAGCCCTTGTAAAACATCACACGGGACCTTTGCCCGGTCCAGGGGCGAAAGTTATCGTGAACCAATTAGGTCGTTGTAGTTATTGTTTTCGTTTAGCGATAACTCACGCTGAGTTAGTGCCTGCGTTATCTATCACGCCAGTGCCCATCGGAGTGCGAGGAGTCAAACGATCATGTCTTTGTGATAGAGTAGGTATCGGTCAATTGGATCAGTGTAGGTTCGACAGCGGTCGAGACAACACTACTTTTGTATCGAATGCGGAAGGGAAATCCACAGGCGATGTTTATTTAATTATAAATTTCGTTCAGGGGCCATTTTGAAATAGTTGTGGACCATCCTTAGTTAAATTGCTACCGTTAAAATTGTTCGGTGTTTGATATTGGTTCAAAATTGATCGAATAAGTGTATGCTGTAATTGGACTGTTGGAGGCGGTGATGTGAGGTTCGCGGCGAAGATGGACACGATGATGAACGTTTGGACGGTGGTGGAGCACGTCAGAGTGGCCAGCGGCGCCGCTGAATTGGCAATCTTCACCGCCATAATCTACTGGTTCTTCACATCCAGGTACATTAATATCTTCTCAATGTTTCGTTTATTGTTTAATGTTCTTTAAATTATCACATGAATTACATAGTAATCCAAAGACGACAAGTTTTGTGGGCATTTTTGTTGGTTATAAATTTAAGATTTAAGAATTATATTTTATTATATGATATTGTTGGAATTTATATAAACATCCCATGCTTATTGTAAACTTATTATATTACGCAT
>DWOQ01000435.1:0-11570 GCA_018251115.1 Codatractus alcaeus
CTGGCCATTAGTCACACTGGCCAGTCCAGCAATAGGGACAGGTTTGAAGCATAGTATACCACGCCGTAGCTAATATTTGTAGTAGTTACGGGCTAACGGCTAACCCGAGCTTAGATACCATCCAAAAGGCTAGTAAGGTTCCTCGCCATTAAATTAATAATAATCGAGACTTAACATGCGTTCTGAAGCACGGAAGAGTAAATGAAATACCCCAGCGATCACTCATCCAACGCTTACCTTTGTTGATCGGTCACGAACTGCACAAACTGGGATGCTATGTGATGTCTCAATGTTAATTTCATTCATTCCTTATTTATATTTTATATGGAATTAATTAATTTAAATAAAATTTTATAGAGGGTTTGCACTGTAGTTACTCTGTTTGCTTCAGGAATATGCATTCGTGTTATATTCTAATTTCATCTTGAAAATTTAAAATTCATTTACCAATAAATCGATAAAGACTATGAAGCTGTCGGAGCCGAGAAAATAAAGTATACGAAAAATTTAAAAGCGAATTTCGCGCCGTGAATGATGCATGAAGTGAGACCAGTGGAAAAGATTTCACTATTCATACCTCGCTTGAATATTCAAACTCAAACTGTTCGAAGGACTATTGAAAATTCACGTCCTTGCGAAGTAGGATCGTCATTGCTGTTTGTGTTATTGTGTCACGTTTCGTACTATTACTGCTATTTATACCTATTTATACCTGATTCATAAACTTTATTCACATAGCTTAACACTTTCTAATTTAGATCTGATTTAACCGATTTTCAGTATTGATACTTCGTTCGTTCGTTCTTCGTTGAATATACAAACTGTTTGAATGACTATTGGAAATTCGCGTCTTTGTGGAGTACAATTGTTATAGCATTTAATCATAAACGGTCACTTAGTTATGACATTCTTAAGCGCTTCATCAATCCTTTTTCACCGAACTGGTACCCAATCTTCGAAAGCTCTTTACTAGTATATTGTACTAGCTATATTGTCCTAAAAGTCGTTTTCAAAATTTGCCGGTATAGTGTCGATTAATCTATCCACAAGGTACTTGAAAGATGGTACCTATCTATCTGCATTATGTGCCAACTGGTCATAGTCCTCTGAGAGATGACCTTGCGCACATTTCACCATAAAGGCCAAGTACGGATTGGTAGAATTGACATATCTTAAGATATGTTTAACTCACGATATTTTCCTTCACCGTTAAGCAAGTGATATAATTATCACTTGCCCTTAAGGTGAAGTATATGAACGAAAAACGAAAAACGAAAAATGACGTAATTAAAGGTACAGTTTTAAAAGAATTGAACGTAAAATAGAAGACGCAATCCTCAGCAAAGCAAATAGTTGGTTACCGCATTGTAAATACTGTCTCGATTGGCCGAGTAGAGAATGCCGAGCTCACAGCTGTTCGAAATGTCCGTACATATCGACTACATGGTCACTGTACGCGGCTATTACGGGAACTCCTACATTTATTGGAGACAAATCGGTTTTCAACAAAGGAAATGCGCGCCATCCATGGCATTAACTTAAAGACAAATATGTGTTTTTATGTGATGCAATAAAATATTTGTACTTTTATTGAAGTGAAAATATGCGCTATATGATATACATGTGAACAAGTTACATAGATCAATAACGTAACAACCTTTGTTGCTTCTCTTGTTACGAACGGACCTTTTGAAATTTTGGTTTTATTAAATTTAAAAGTAAAGCGAGACTAATACAGCGTGAACATTTGCAAAATAAAAAATATGTAGCTTTTTAAAACAAAAGTATGATAGAAATATTATTAATTATCATGCTAAAGAAGTTTAAGCTGCTGACTTCAGTCTCAGCACTCATATACTTGCTAAATTAAATATTATAATTATTTATTAAAAAAAGATTCAACCAATTCTTATATTTTCTAATAGGACCGTCTTTAATGGCATACTTTACCACAAAGAAATAATCATCTAAAAAAAATCGGACTAAAATATCGATAAAAATACACATAAAGTACATTCAACTTGGTTTTTTAAGTCATAACACAAGCTTAATTCCTATTTTAACATTTAGTAAGAGTAAGAGTAAATGGCTCTCAGTTTTAAAGGACGGTATCACACATGAACATTTGTTTACAATCTGTGTCTATAAATGTGTAATCATCCTTACGCCAATGCTATAACAGATTTGTCGTTGCAAAGTAGACTTCATTAATGATGTAATGAGTTGATTTTGGAATAGCCCGCTAATGGGGCTTGGCGAGTTTCGCCGACCGCGGTACAATGCCAGGGCAAATTGTTTTTGCACGTAATTTTGAAATGAGATGGATGTGTGGTTACAAGGTAGCGTTTGATAAACGATATGTGGTTTTCGTTCATAGTCTATTTTTAGGGTTCTGGACGTAAAGGGTAACACCGAGACCTTATTACAAACTCTGTCTGGCTGTGTGGTACAGGGCTGACATCTTATGAACCAATATAGATAAAATCTCTTAATTTTCACCAAGTGTTTTACTGTGACCGTTGTATTAACAAATAGTAAAACAAATGAAAGTAAACTATCGCTATAAACCCTTACAGAAATATAGATTACATTATTTGGTATTCGTGGCATGATGCAATTATCCGTTAAATTTTTATTATGGTTAAATAAACGTACTGAGAAGTAGAAACAGTGTTATTATAGTGGTATGGAGTTCGGCCTTATTTTGTAAATCAGGGTTGAAAATAAATTGAGAGGGTCACGTACAGTGTGCATATAACAAATTAATTGTGTTTGAATGTTGAAGAAAATATCTAATCTGTAGAGTTCTTTAAAAAGTCCTCAAAAGTTTATAAAGAGTACCAATTCGAATTTGGCGCGTCATTTTGGGACAATAATGGGTTAGTAGTGATGAATACAGATACATACGGATAGAGGATCGGTGCGGTACCTTATAAACAATCTCTTTTTACCCGCATTATACACGCCAGTTAAAACCAAGTTGGGTTAACCTTATTTAGAACGGCAATTTAACACGCGCAGCTAAAACTTCTTTGGACAACAAATGTTTACTGTTCCACCCCGGAGTCCCAAAAGAATCATTTCGTGCAGTCGTCTTTTGTGCCGAAAACCGGGCCTTCGAGGGGTTCATGTGGAAATGAGATAGATTGAGTGTGACTGAAATGGATATACGCGGTGAATGGTCCCTTTGAAGGCGAGAGATTTATTTATGTGTCTATCCGCAGTTAGCGAGGCAGCGTCAAACGGTTGCATAATATATGAGAATATCAAGCCGAAGTCCTTCTTTGAGTTTCTTTCACATTATCGCGTACAAAATTTTCTTCAATTGTTTTTGAGTATTCTGTGCATGGTTTAAGATATCTAGTTTTATAGTTGACATTTTTCTAACGGCCAGCCAGTGTCGGGTGATTTCAAATCGTTCATAAGGTCATTAACAATGCCAAGATTTTTCAATGATAAAAACCGAAGGACGGATTAAAATTCGTGAGAGAAATTCTTAAAAACTATAGCAATTTTATGTTATTGAAAAATAATGTAGTACGTGGTGTTGAAATAAATTGGTGCGAAATAAGCAAAATTCGCTTAATTACGGGACGGTCGGCGAGAATAGAAACTTTTAATGTTAATGACTTAAACGTCGCTAGTAGGAGTTGTAGTTAATCGGTGTTTAGGTTCAACTATGTCTAAGATATATTTCAATACACATGACGTCAAGTGACGATATTCGCTTTGTTAATCAAAATGTGGTTGAATATTTAAAATATTTGCTGTATTGCTTCCACCCTTTTACGTGGAACTATACACTGGATAAGAAAACTATTTTGTAGTGAGCAATGCATGATCGTATTGTATTATATTGAAATGTCGCATATTTTAAAATACTATCGAGTTCTAAATAGAAATAGAGGATGTAGCAGCGTTCAAAGCGAGACATAATTATTTGTCTCTCGCGTTTTATATATTCTAAGTAGAAATTCTACTTTTCTGATGCAAATGCAAATTTTCTGATGTAGCTTAGTGGACCGAACCAACGACGTGTTTAAATATTGCTGGTTGCGAGTCCAGATGTATGTACTTATTATTGTCACCTTCCTTGCGCGTATTTTAAAACCCATAAGTTATTTTTTTAGTACACTGTGATCCACTTGCAACTATTGTATATGACAAAGGTGGTTAGCAGTGGCTTCAGGCCTGGTCCAGTTTTGTGGAAGTGCTCTGTAGTTTTTCCCCACAAGTGGAAAAGGCTTGGAGTATACTATATATATTATACCATGGTGGTTTAACGTCTATTATTTAAGGATAATGATAAGGATTAAGAGCTTTATCACTTATAATTATGTTGTTTTGAACTGATTGAAAAAATTGTAAAGTTTCATAAAAATCTTTTTTATTATTTTTTTTTTACTTTATTATAACAAAAAACTAATAATAATTTTATATATGAAATAACATTACATGTACTATGTAAATGTTATGTACTATATTTATAAATCAGTGTGTAAACAAACATTTCAACCAGTAGGAAACTGCTAACTTCAGCGAATAAGTGTGCTCGCTTATGGTTCAGACTTTATCTATTGGATCTTATCGAGGCGCCTTTGACTACGTCTTGATCTAACAATGTTATCTGGCGATTATGTAGCTAGGAAATTTTAATATATCGCTCGGAACCGATACACTTTTAGATTGGCTTGTACTTCGCATTCATCTTAAATTAAAATACACGATTATGTAGATAATCGAACAGCTTTTAATAAATGGCTACATTGACGTGATTTTATATAGTAATATGCGTAATGAACAAGCTTAATATATTAATAAAATCACGCCACCCAAAAAGTTATAATATAAAAAGAAATAAATAATCCATAAAGTTAACGCTTTCCAAAGTCCCCGCCAAGGTTAGCAGAAGTTTATATTCAATTACTTACGTAAAATCAGTTCGAATTGTCCAAGATGTATTAGTTGAGCGGGAACCCCTTTTCCCGCTATCAATTTGAGTCGGTTGAGTGCAGATATCCGAGCACGTCTACTGGGAATTTATTTAAAAAGAGCTCAGCTATTCGTATCGCCGAGCTCAATGTATCGCCGAGCCGAATGTATCGCTGAGCTATCGCGTAAAGAATGCAGTACGAGCGATATGAGAGCATGGGAAATTAACTAAAGTGGAGCGCAATTGTTAGAAATTATAACAGAAAATTTTGTGTTACTAGTACTTAAGGCATTGTACTATGTATTAGTTACAATTCTTATATTTTAATGCTACATCATTTATTGCGTTGTTAAAAAATGAAACAGTACGCAACAATTTCGTTGTTTTTATCGTTTCTTATTACAATCATCATCCCTTTCCTGTCTTACCTCTAGGGCTCATTGCTTTAACTGTGTAGACTTAAGGATAATAGTAGACTAATGTAGACTTCATTCACCTTTGGAAATATTTTAGATAATCCTCAGGAATACCATTTACCCGTTATGTCCGTTCATATCCATTGATAATTGAACTTAAACCTGTCATATTAACGGTTAATCAGCTTATTGCCAATACTTAACACACTGATGCCAATTGAGAAGTGACCAAACAATTGAAGAAACAACGAACTAACCAGTATATCGGAAGAAAAACGAATGGAAACTTAGAATTAGGTCAAGGGCCGACTGCGGGCCTACTTGTGAAGTTGGCGGCTTGTTGGTCATGATTTTGCATTGATGAAACTTGTGACACTTGAAATCGTACAAATTTAGAAAAATCTGCATAACTATCTGTAATAATGAATTGTTCTGAGATATTAATGCAGCTGTTATATTGTTTGTTCTCAGTATTGTTTTTTGTTGCAAACGGTGTTCAGTCGATTCGTTGAATCGTATAACCAATTACAAATAAAAGAAGAGAACATCGTAATTGCTTGAAGAAATCATCTTATATAAATTTGGCTTAACATAACTAAAAATTTAAGTACCTGTGAAGACGCTAGTGCTTTAGATAGCAATATTTATATATTTTAAATGTATATACCGCAAACGAATTACCAAGTCGGGCCTTCAGAGTCTGTAAGGTACATGTATAAGTTTTCCGTTCAGTCCACACAATTATCTTTAACTCACTTAAAGTAGACCATCGCCACATTCTTATCCAAACTCTAATCCGAACTCCGTCAATCCCCCGCGCGTCATGCAAATTCGTCTGCGAATTTGTTATTGAAACGACAATGAGAGATCGGCGGCAAAGCTTTGCCCTGTTGTTCTGAGATACGGCCTTACTGGTCCCGGGATATGCAAAATAATTCAAATTCTCCACAAATACAGGGACCGAGACGGTTTTCGTTAAGCGTCGTGATCGTACAACTTGTACTGGTTGTACGATCGACTGATGATGTATTCTTATTAAAACTATACATGTTATAACTTATTTATAATATCAGGCGTTAAATCTCGTAAATAAACATTGTTATTCTATATGTTATATGTAATTAACGCAATTTAAAATTAATTAAGTAAAAAATAATACGATATCCGCATTATAGAAGCAGTGTGTATGTTCCAAAGCTCAAATTCCAGGTTGTCGTATCCGGTGGTGAGACTATAAGCACAGTAGCAATTGTAATAAACACGTTATGTTCGTTCAAATGTACCCGATGTTTAAGAAATTTTAAGATAAGGTCAATACCACATGTATACAAGTACTAGTTTTATAAAGGTGAAGAGATCATTTGTTTGAACGCGTTTCGTTTGGAATTTCAAATCAGTTTTGAAAAATTCGTTTTAAATTTAATACGGTATTTATTACAGAAGTTTTGTGGCATCATGTAAAAGATTTGGATGTCAATAACCGGCAGATAAATATTATATAGGCATATTAAATTTAAACACTGTTTAAAAGTATAAAATTAAATTTTCCTTCCTCATATGTGTGTGATTTGACAATCTAATTTTAATTCAGTTATTCCCGATCATTGCGCTGAATTTTTGCACATCCGTTTGATACGAACAAGCTATTAGAAGCATGTTTATAAGTGACGTCATTTTGAATTCAATATGTTGAACTCCCAAATGACATCAATTATTCATATGTACTCAGTACATGGGTATCAAATGACGGTTTCTGGGAAGAATACGAAAATTTGTTTAGAAATTTACTGTTAGAAGCATCACTTAAAGAAAGCTATTTATGAGCGATTCGATTAAAAGATGAGAAAAACCAACTCAAAATCCGTGCGACATAAATATTGTTCGCGCGTCTTGCCCTGTAATTTGACTGGACTGTTCAATTATATAATTGGACGTGAATATTTTCTTGCATACTTATATTCGTAATTATTTATACTCATAAACTGTTAGGTGTACCCAAGACTAGTGTGGTCAAAACGAACAAATATGTGAATCATTACACATTTCTTGTGCGTTTTTGAGGTGTCTGGTATATTTTCACGCCTCAATTTTACTTATTAGTATTCAATATTAGATTAAATTTAAAATATACCTCATTCAAACAATTTCTATTCTACCCAGTATTTCTATATCTAAAAAGGGAATACTTTTTATTCCTTTTGTACCAAAAAAGAATTTTCCAAAATGTTTTATAAGTGACGAAGATTTGAGGTAGCTAATATAAAAATACATTAGAAATTCGTTGAAAATCATATTGGCTTGTAAATGCGAACTCGTCCGATCGAAAAGCTAGATAGGGACGCTTGCCTAGATAACTTCTATAGCGATTTCGATACCATACAATTTTATGGCTTTCAATATATTTTATATTTCAATGAACAGTTTCATATTACTTTCTTATTGCCGTCCGTCTACGTCCTAATAAGACGTTTCATTTTTCACCTTCAGGACAGGACAACCTTGATCGCCCTTATGTGACACATTTAACATAAATCGTTCATTCTAAAATGAAGCGAATATTTTCATCTCATACGTGCTAGGGACTTATATACCGTCCTTTAGAAAATAATATTGGAACTTTATGATGATTCGTTCGGCAATATTGAGCGACTTGCATATACAATTATTGGTCTGATCTGCTCAAAAGGCGACGACGTCTCGGCGCGAATTTTCTCGAATAGTCGCAGGAGGTTTGCTCTTCGCAATTATTGCTACTCTTTATGAGTAATAACGGACTGTTGGAATTAGTTCCGTGGAGCTGTTTTATAAAGCGGAATTGGTTTTAAGTCTTCTGTAGAAATGCAGTTATCAATACCTTTTCATCGCTATATTAAGTGAAAATGAAAATGTTGAAGCTGCATTAATAGTGGTATTTTGGCTAAAACCAAACGCTTGATTTTTTGATAGCAGTTTACTTGACACTTCACAAGTGATACGTATCTATTTAATTCGGTTACATAAAAGTGGTGCGTTTCAGATGTTTTAGAAGCCGGGGCGGGTTCATTAATAGACAAAAACAACAAATATTTTAATAACACAACAACAACTATATATACTAAGGGAGTCATTTATTTTTTTAATCGTAATTATGTTACGTGGTTTTACCCGCGTTTTACGTTGCATTTCATTGCATCCTACTGAGTATGTAACGACATACTAGACCGGATTACTGTTTTTTTTACAAACGTAACCGTAAATTTAAAACCTTCCCCAAGATTTTTTTATACTTCTAATAAGAGCATTCTATTTCAAACAATCTGTTCAGATTTACAATATTAATATAAATGACATAACGTTACATTTTTAAATATTGTATTTTGCATGTGACATGAAATATAAGTAATGAGTAAAAATCGATTTTTTTATGATTGTCTCTATTTTATAATTAAATAAAATTAGAAGAACGGAGGTCTGTTATTATTATTATCTGGTCTGATGTTATTTTGTCGTTTGCTATTGCTCAATGTTGGATTTAACCGGTTATCGCAGTAAGCGTTCCGCGCGCGTGTTAAATGTGTAAACTCAGTAACAAGCTAATAAATTAAACTAGCCGTCAGATGATCGACCAAGTGACGCAATTATTTGTAAGCGCCTTGCTCGACCATCATGCAATAATTTATGTAGAGTTGCATGTTACGAGTACATTGCATGTGTAAGTGGCTTATAACCTTATATATCACTCAGCTCACAAATGTGATGATCTCAATGTTCTAAGCCACCACATGGCCTAATATACTTTGACTTTGAAATGTACATTTTTGTTATGTTGTGTGGTGCGTCATAATAGTATTAACATTTATCGTTTATAACAAAATCTTTAATATTTTTTACGATTCATGGTGGAATTGACTTGACGATAAGTTGGATTGTCTCGTAACAAGTGTCTGTCCCTTACTACAACTGACGTAAGACGTCCAACTTAGTCCTCAAGGGTCCTCAAGTAATGCATCTGTTGTCACCCTCAGGTGGGCCTTCAATCTTATTTAGGGCACTTCTTATTTACTCACAGCATTGCTATTCTTCCACTGTCCGTATTCCCATTCGCGACTCACAATTCTCATTTATGAAATGCCAAGAATCATTTTATTGGAATGTGACAGCGCGTGCTACAGATATGCCAAATTACCAATCAACCAAGAGTTTTTTCGTAATTAGAGGTCGGTGGCTACACCACAGTGCTAGTACTGATAGGCGGAGAATCGGAAACACCCGGGAATGTTTCAATCATCGTTAATTAATGCTCTGAACGTATGATTACGCAATCAATATTAACGATTGTTCTAACTGCCACTTTTGATATCGACCACCGAATTATGTTCTTATTTGGAAACTACAGGTATGTCAACGTGAGGAGGTTGAATAGCCGAAAAGTGTCACACTGTTTCAATTGACATACGATTATTTGATTAAATTCAGGAGACTTACTCAAAAGTAATTAAGGTATCTACAACGATCAACAACACACTCAACCATGTGTGGTGACTATAATAAACCTCTCTTTCTCTTAGCGGTTCGCAGGACATACATTGAAAGGCATACCGCGTTCACGCCCCATATCGTAGCTTTTATTTGACCCACGCCTTAACATACCCACATATATTCAAATGTAAATGATTTCAAAGGTAACAAAGAGTACACGATTTGATACTAAATTATAAAGCTATAACCCAAAATTATTAGCCCGATGGCGTCGCTTGCAAACTGTTCAACTTTTAATGTAAAAGTTTAAAATTTTTATATTTCAAGTAAAATGAGAATTCTACGAAACATTCCCGTAAACAAGAAGTCGTAACACCCACCTAAATTTATCGATTGTAACAATTCTACTACGAAATGACTTGTTCTACCGTTGAACAACGAACTATTTTAGAAAAATGTTTTTAAAAACACATATGAAAGAAGCAAAGTGACCTGGTGTCTACTGGATGTCGCTTGCGTTGAAATACGATAACTATTATAACTGGCATAAATAACTACATTGTATTGTAAAATATATAACTTGTACATATAAGTATAACTTACGTAAGTATAGTATATAAGTATTATATATACAAGTTACGGCTACGGCTTGTTTAAATCTCAAGTGATCTGCAAAGTCAATCAACGTTTCGCGTGGTCAGTAGTTGGATGGGTCACCGCTAGTGGCAAAGTTTCATGCACGATTTCGTGTTTAGAAGAGTCCACTTGAAGCGGTCCCAGTTGTAATCACTGGAAGTCTCCAGTAACTCGTACCCTCTCCACTAATACGCATTAGAGCGGCGTTGTCAGTACTCTCCAGGCCTCCTCCGTTTGTGCATTGAGTCTTGTTCCCGCAACGGAAGATAAAATGGGTTATAGCTATCATAAAGAAATGTCGAAAGGAAATAAAATTTCTAAAAACAATTAGGGATATGAAACAACCGCATTAACAAAACAAACATTACCGGTGCGTAAGTTACAGCTTAGGAGCTGAGTTAATTGTACAGCCGAAATCGTTGTCATCCCTTAGGTGTTTGTAAATACAAAGTAAAATTTTAAATGGCTCCTTTCACTCGTTGTTCATCTTTTGGTCGTGCACAGTGGGGCAATCGGTAAGGTTTTACAAATTTCAGGTCAACACAGATCCTGGCTTCACGCCAGTGCGGAGATACGATCGAGCTTAGCTATTGGTGGAGTTTCCATTCTTTGAAACCCCTCATAATAATATTTTCTTATGGGCATTTCAGTGGAGAGTTTTCGGTATTCAGTTATGTAACTCTTTTTGGAAAGAAATAAATGTCACTTAGCTTGCTCCGTTTAATCGTACTCTTGAGTTTTCGGAATTGGAAAATAATCACAAACTAAACCCATGTTCCGTGATTTTCGTCTATCTGCAACCCTTTAGATGTGCCAGTTCTGGCCACGGGTCTCTCCTTACATCTAGAGAAGGCCTGGATGCTCCACCACGCTGCTCCATTGCAGATTCGTGGAGAGGGTTCATGGCGAACCCATGTCGGATGTTCTCAAACCGCCCATATAGGCCGACAAGGTTTGACGACTGCTATCATGTGATAACAACCGGGACCGACAGCTTAACGTGCCCTCCGAGCCACTGACGCGCGCATGAAATTTTGCTACAAGCGGTCACCCATCCAACTACTGACCGCCCAACTTTATGTTCATTATGAAACATATATGTTCAACAGATGTTGATTTTATAAAAC
>DWOQ01000436.1:0-11564 GCA_018251115.1 Codatractus alcaeus
AACCTACACGCCTAAGAGTTCTTAGAAAAGTTCTCAAAGGTGTGTGAAGTCTACCAATCCGCATTTGGCCAGCGTGGCCTAAATCTCTCTCACTCTGAGAGGAGACCTGTGCCCAGCAGTGGGACAAAAATGGTCGACGATGAAGTAGTTCCTTATTTTAAAAGCCTACATTTTTCATTTATTTATTGTTTAAGTGTCTCCATATTACGGTTTAGTAGATACAGTGTGAATGTTGGCCAGACGGACAAACTAACATCGAAGCCATCATAGTAGAATCCCGTTGGCACCCTTTGAATCCCAACAACTTTGAAATGTAGAAAAAAGAGTCTTTAAAATTGTCAATATGTCATATTAAATTTACGTTTTATTTACTGTACTTGGTTTATCATTTGCGGAAAATGAGTACATATGAAAAACTATTTGAATTGAATTGAATATGTATCGGGAAGTATTACCGCACGGTGGTTACCACAAGGTGTGTGAGCGAATTGGAGTCCCGCGTGATGCGATAGGACTTTGCGTATGAACCGTAAAATCTTATTTCTGTATATGGTGATATAAGAAATTTCACGAATCTCGAAAGTATATTTATTGCCTCGTGTATTACTTACGCGTACTAATAACGTTTGTATAATGTATTGTATTTTATTATTTTATAATAATAAAAGAATTAAATCAAACTGTACCTATGTAATATAAAATAGTAGAGTAGATAATATGAAATAAGATTTAAAAAATCAGTTTAACGGTATCGTTTATCCTGTTTTCAAACGATATTGTTAGCGGGTATAATAAAGATTTTCTCTTATACTTTTTCTGTAGTAACGCGCCTAATGAAATTTACTTAACTTCAATAATCCCAGTAAAAATAATCCTTATGGTGCCTACCATAAAATATTTTTTTAAAATTATTTTTGTTATTCAATTTTCTATGTAAGATTAATATATTTTAAAGAGAGCTTTTAAGCTCTTTTAAGAGTTCAAAATCGTGTACGCCATTAGTATGGTAGCATCAAGTCATCCTGGCACTGTCACATAAAAATCTTGATTGATATCTTAAGGTAGTACATTAAAGCTTGCATAAAACACAACTTCGGATAACTTTAAAAATCCTAACTTAAAATTCTTAAAGAGAGCTTTGAGAGCTAGAGTCTCCGCGTCGTTAGCATCTGTCGTCGGAGGTGAGTTAAAAAATTTCTTCCCGCGGGAGCCGTCGAGATAACAAATGATGAAACAATGATGGCGTCATTGTAGGTGGGCCATGGAGGCACGAACCCCGCGGGGTAGCGCGGCGTTGCCGCTCCGCGCCGCCTCGAGCCCGTGGCGCTAGCCAGAAGCGCTTGTACGCTCCGACTCTCATATCGTCCGCTACCTTCTGCCAGGCGTCCGCGTACGCTGCGCCGCGCCAAACTTGTAAACTCACTTTCCGCCGTCGGAAACCTGTTCCGTCAACAAAAAGTACTTATTACAACATCGGGACGACACAAGATTCACTTCTAAGTCGCTCCGATTCCTTTTTTTTGTCTTTCACTACCTGTGTTAACTTTATCGTGTCTGTGTACTAAGTTTCAAAAACTTTTGAACTTTATTTTCGTGTCTTCGCCGGCTCCGGGCTATGGTCCGGAGCGCTCAGTAAACCGGTAAGTAAACGTATTTTACTGGTATTTTATTTGAATATGTTTCGTTAATTCGGACGTGTAATTTGACTGCATACTTTAAATTTCTAATTAGTATGGTGTTGGGATTTATTTTATTGTCCAGAGGTCGGGTTGCATTCTCGATGCCGGCTCCGACAAAGCGCGATCAGCCAATAAACAAAGGCCTTGCTTATAAATGTTTGAATTCGTAGAATTGTCTGTTATAGGCAACAGAGTTATTGTCCGTTCTTATCGGAACGTAAGCGTCTTGTTTCTTGTTGCACGCCAACTGCACTTGTATTTTTAAGTCGCGTTTGAGTTGCATTAACATTTCTAGACACAACTAGAGTTAGTATCAAACTCATGTACTGATCGAGTCTATTTAGACAATGCGTAGAAATTTCTTCTGTCTGTTTGAAAAGTTCGCCTAAAGCTTCGTTTCAAATGTCACAAGTTTAAACAAAGACTTACAAATTAATTTAATGTTAACCACTTACTTTAACGGTAAAGGACATCGCGATTATATGTATATAGATAGTGCATGCATGAGTGTTCAAAGGTGTGCATTCTACCTTCCCGCAATTATGCCGCGTGGTAGGCTTTGATCGAATCCTTCATTTTTTTAAGAACAGTCTGCATTCAGATAGGACCTTAATGAGTTTATGAAGTACTTAAACTTAATCTAAAAAGTTTCTCCTCAAGTTTTAAAACTTTAGAGTGAGCTTTAACGCTGAGAAAATACAAAAACATCTTAGAAATACATTACAGATCAATGACTCATCTACAATTTAGAATTTCAATTCCAATGTTTTATTTGGAACTGAATTTATAGGATGTGTAGGTGTTTTACAAATTTATAGATATTTATTCGTAACTATTAATACATGGTACGTTCTATACGAATATGAGAATTATCGTGTAATTGTCAAAGTTCATTGTTTGAATTTGTGCTTTTTAAATATTTGGTTCAACAATGCCTTTTACTATGGCCTCGATATTAAATTATAATAAATATTAAATTGAATTTTCAACCGAGCAGATAATAAAAGGGGTAGTTTTTATTTTATAAAATGACACGCCATTAACAAAAACAGTAAGATTAAAAAAGTGTTTATATTTATCTGAAGCGATTTAAATAATTCTGTTAAAATATTTTACAGCTGTTATGTACGCCTATTTAAATACTTCGTTATAATTAATGTGGAAACGTGAATCGCTTATTATTGTACGGGAAAGAGTTGTTACCTACAACTTAAGTTTATTTTACCACGCCCTTTAACCCGGAACTCAGCAGTGCATATATTCCTGCTAAGAGTCAAAACGATACAAAGTATTTTAAACTGTACGCCGAATATGGAAAAGTGATTAAAAACTAAGCTTTGTCATTCAGATCGTAAAATTTATTTGACACAATTTGATTCAAATACAGTTTGCTAATAGCATAAACGGTCATAGCAAGATATAAAAGCATGGACGGTTAAAAATGTGATCCTCCGTTTGTTTTTGACGTAGTCCTACCTCAAGGTTGGAGCACCACACCACAGTCAAATCATAAATTCTACCATCCACGACCTTATAACTGCCGGCTGACTGCCTGACCTTTCCTCGTGATACTAAGTACAATTTAAAGACAAAAAGTACAAAGCGCAAATAAAGAAATCTATTATAATTTCCCCGTTTTGAGATAAAATCCGATGTTGAATCATTGTTTGACTGTCATTACCGCCTGTGTGGGCTTAATAACCTCTCGAATGTAAGTCGAGATTTCTAAGAATATGTGTATGGGTTTAAAATGATGTCGTAACCCAGCTCGGTGCGTGGAGCTTGTACAAACTATATGCAACGCAATGAGTTTCTATATATTTTGATATATATTTAATAATATAAATAAAAAGTTAGATATTGTATGTAAAGAAATAACAGATCATTTGAAATCAATTGGAGCATTTGATTAAATTCTGATGATAAAAATGGTTGTTATTAATGGTTGTTAGTAAATTGAAATTGAAAATAAATGTTTTACATTTATTTTCAATTTCAATTTATATAGTTAGACTTTAAAATTGGTAATTAAATCACACAATAGTCTTCGTAAATTCTACCGACTCATCCTTTTAGAATTAACTATAATACAACTATAAAAAACTTATAAGATTAAAGGACAGGTGATGACTAAAAGTAAAAAAAATATGTTACGGATCATAGTTCGTAACAACTTCTACCAAACCATGCTAGAGCTTTATAAAGTATGATATGAATGTATAGTTAATACGTGATTCAAAACCTATTTAAATTAGCAAGTAAATTATGTGTAGTGTTTTTTGTATTTTGTAGACATCAGGCCACTAAAAATAAACAGGTTTGGGCTATAAATAACTAAGTTGTAAACGCGATGAATTGTTGTACACTCCAAAAAATATATCATCTTATTTTTAAGAACAAGATTATTTCGTTGCTATTCAAAACACGTAGGAACAATGATTTGAATTCTTCGAACATTTCTCGGCCTTTTAGATAAATCCATCTTTCGGGATTGCTTATTTTAAAAAATTAAGTGTAATTAAAACAATAGGCAAATTATTGAAATATGCGATTAGGATATCTCTATCTATCTAGATAGTGTCACGGAGGAATATTGGTAAGATTTCGAGAGATGGGCTTTTTGATAAACTAACTGTTATCTCAATTTCAAAATATCTGCCCTCGTGTTCGTGAATTTTTTTCGACCTATAACTTACATACCTACCTATATATGTATATATATATATATATGTATATATATGTATATACATATATATATATAGTTACAATTTTAAAAACAGAAAACTACAATAACTACAAATTGTGAGCGAACTTTGAATACTAAAATTTTGACTCGAAATATTTAGAATTTTCAGGATTTTTTCATGTAGAAAGAAAAGAATTCACGACAAAAAGTAAATACAAATAAAAAATAGATTTTTGACGATTTTGGAATTTTTTAAGAATCTTGAGCGACACTTTATATTTTATTTTGAGATTTCCTTTAGAGGGGCCTCTTAAAACATGATAAACTAAAATATTTTCATATGAGACTTGAGAACACTGAGACTTACATAAAGATATATACATAAAGAGATTACAATCTATAAAAAATATCAACATCGTTTACAAAAATTAATACAAGGTATTTATTTTATTTACTAGGTATTTTTATTTATTTCTTTATTTTTTCTATTTTTATTTATTTTATTCTTTTATCTTGTTCACTAAGTTTGGCACTATATATATGTATACACAAATTGATTGTTTTCACAAAAAATAGGCAAAAAAAATGACTCTTAAAAACAAAAACTTTTATTTTGGTAGTAATCTCGAAGCATTTTCTATCATACAGAAAGTTTACAACATTTCAATCGGTCTTCCATTAACGAAAATATCGGCGAAGATACTAAAAACTACATAAAAACGAACATAGAATCTATTATTGAAATCGTTTCAAAAGATATTACAATTTAAAAATGAGAATTTTATGAAAGGAATACCTTAAATATAAAACTATCACCAAATTATTCGATGAACAAGTTTAATTTTTCTTTATTCAGTATTTATTCAAAGGAGATACTGTATAAGAATTTGTAACGTTCCTTTTACGTTCAAATTAAAGAATATCTAAAAATCGGCCAAGTGCGAGTCGGAATCATTTCCGTACCACCATGAGCAAGCACAAATAGCACCTGAAACCGTAACAAAATATTACAATGTCACCATTCATGTGGGTGCTCCTACGTCACCGCAAAGTAGATGTTGAGGATTGTTATAGGTAACATTAACTATATGTAAGGGTTTTTTTATTATTATTTATAATTAATAGCGGCTGTATTATCGTTCATAAGATACAATCCCATGACAAGCGGACGTCTGTCCGTCTGAACAGCTGAACCATAGAGTGTCGTCCCATGGGCACTTTTATAGTAGGTGCAGAACCCTAAAAAGATCCTACTTGCGGCGCTTTCATATCTCACTACCAAAGCAACGACTCCTTAAATATAGTATACAGTAAATAATTTTCATGAATTATCATTTATTATGTTTAAAGAGTTAAAAGCAGTGATAGCCTAGTGGCTAAAATTCGGCCTCTCAATCTGGAGATCCTGGGTTCAAACCTCTCGCACGCACCTCTGATTTTTCAAAATTATGTGCATATTAAAAATTAATTATTCACTTGCTTAACGGTGAAGGAAAACATCGTGAGGAAACCTACACGCCTGAGAGTTCTTATAAAAAGTTCTCAAAGGTGTGTGAAGTCTACCAATCCGCATTTGGCCAGCGTGGTGGACTATGGCCTAAACCTTCTGAGAGGAGACCTATGCCCAGCAGTGGGACAAAAATGGTCAATGATGAGACAAACGCTATGTAAAAAGGCGTATTATAAATAAATGATATAGACGATGGGAGCGTGGTCTGAAGCAGCTCCAGCTCCACGAGCAACATTGTTTTAAATTATTTATTTGTAATTTTTATTATTTTGGAGTAGGAAAAAATGTGTGTTATGGAGTTTCTTTCGCCGCTTCTTCTCAGACATAACGTAACATCTGGCGAAGTGGTGATAGATTTTTGACTTTCATAAGGAGTTCTGTAAGAATCTACTTTAAATAAAATATTTTCACTTTGACTTGACTAAGTGTGGAAATTTCTTCTTTCAGTTATATAATTAAAGGTCTAATAGTATGACGCAAACGAGAAATCTACTGACCTTTACTAAAAATATGGCTCACATTTAAGAGGCTAAAGGTCGTCGCTTATCCGTTTATCAGCAAAATGCATTAACCGGGAGTGTAGGTCCCCTTCCGGTAGCTTTTAGCAGCAACAGTAGCGATATAACCAATCCATTGATGAAACAAACAAACAAATCTCTCTGCATACATATAAATTCCCCATTTAAATTTAAAAATAAGTTTAAGTATATCTGAAACATACATAAGTATTATTTTGGTAAGTAATCCTTATTTAAGTATTATAATATTATTATTTATTATACGTATTACTTTCTACTAATTTCCTACGTTTATTTTTCAATTACTTTGCATAGATACAATTACGTGTGCAATACAAGATTTTTTAATGTATCCCACATGCTTTTTTGTTACTTAATACAAGTAAAAGTACCTAATGGCAGTATCCAAATTTAAAAATAAACCAACACAAATCAAAACTGAAATTTAGTGACGCTATAATACTTAAAACAGGTAGAGAAATATTAGGCTTAATTAAACAGTCGTTTAGTACACCGAACCGCATGAAAATTCTGTTCTTTAGACATTAATGTTATTATTTGCGAATATCTTTCCATTGTATAAAAATTACAAGGAAAGCCCACATCGAACCAATCGAATTAGTCATAAAATAAAACCTTAAGACATACACAAACATTGGACACCGTAAAAACGTTAAAAATGTGGTCAGAATTTTATTTGATTGGATACTTTAAATAAATGTTGGTTAAATAGTTCCGAGAGCATTCTCCTATTTGAAGTCTGGAAAAAAATATTTGAACGGATATTAAAAGGTTAATGGTTTAAAAGGTTTGTATTCAAAGGAAATTAATAAGGAAGAATCAATTAATTCAAACAACAACCAATCAGGATATAAACGCAAACATATTTAATGGGTCCTCGTTATATTGTTCTATCATTCGAATGTTAAAAACTTCCTTTTTAACTAGCATCGGACAACGCCGATGTGTCCTAGTTTCAAGCAATCCGGAGTAGTGCACACTTTTGCTTTTTGATTTTAGTTTCAGAGCTGAAGCTAGATGAGAGATAAATGCTACCAAAAATACCGAAATGCATTTGCTTTTAGATATCATCGACCCATTTTTCGCGGCACAGATCTCTCGGAGTGACAAGGATTTAGGCTAAAGTTGACAAAAACAACTTTGTGAACTTTTTTGAAAAACTCACAGGCATGTACATAATATGCGTCTTCGCGCTACATTCCTTCACTGTTAACCAATCGATGATTAGTTTCTACTGATTAAACATTGAAAAATGGTACTCGTGGGTGAGCTTAAACACCTTACTAATTAATAGTTTGTCTGTTTATAAATATTCAGTCATTAGGTAATCTTAAGTTGGTAAAACCCTCCATGGTTTGAGATATTTCTGCCATATAACAGCAGCGTTGATCGTTGTTGTATCCAGGTCTGTAGGGTGTATTAAGGGAGTGACACTTATAAAAGGTATTTCAACTTTCAACAGGGATAGCGTAGGTAGGTAACGCATCTGCGTGGGCGGTCTAAGGTACGACTCCAATTTTATCTGGGGTTAATAACAGGTATCCTCCATAAATCACAGTGACTATTTACCATCAGATGGACTGCATCCACGTTTGCTTCTTCGATACAATAAAAATAAATAGGAAGTCAATCATTTTACCTTAACATCGTTTGAAACTACCGCATAATATTGTTGTAACTCTATAGTCTGCATGTAAACAGCTCCCGTTTCTCATTCATAGCGTACCTGTTTCGTAGAGTAGATGTATAAGTTCACCTTGGAAATGTTACTTCGAGGCAAACTGTTCTGCTCGCTATTTCATGAACAAGTGTATAGACAAAAACTCCTTTAAAAAAGACGCTTTCTACAATCATAGCCCCTCACTAGATTTCCTCTGTCGTGGGTGCCAAGCACACACAAAGATGATACACAAACACGCAGATCCAAAAAGGAAATAATTCATCACTTCGATTTTGGGCTGGCCAGAGTCGAACCCTCTGCGTGTCAGACCGGTGTGGTGACCGCACCTTCCATGGGTCGCCAACGTGTAAGGCTTTGGCGTACAATACCCAACTAATATATCGATTGAGATATGTTCGTTTTCTATATTTATATCTGATCGTCAATAGTCACTTTATAGTACTAAAAGTGAGTTCTACTCGACACTTGCGTAGATTAATTCATTACCCCTAAAAAGTTTCCGATACCCTCAGCGCAATGATACTATTAGTATGTACCATTTCTATTAAAACTGGAGAATCCACTCCTCATGATATGATGAAGTCCTTGATCCAATCGACGCGGATTATTTGTCAATGCCTGAGCTAAAATCTTAGGGAATTGTTACACACTGTAAACAATAATAAAAACACGTGGGCACATTTGTAATTGGCGAACAAACAGACTAAAATCCCTTAATTAAGCTAACCTAACACCTCTAAACAACCCACATCAATTCGTTTTTTTTAAACATCTGTCTTATGTGAAGATATAGTTATTTTATCATAGAAAACATTTGTTTCAGGTGGTACCCAGGTTGTTAGGATCACTAGTTGGCGGCGGGATGAGTCCGACGCAGCACTTGGAACAACAACAGGCTTTAGTCAAACAGTTCGCGGAAATACTGGAGTTTGTGCTCAAATTCGACGAACACAAGGTATGTTTCACATCTAACCATAAATAGAATTTAAAATGTGTCTAGTTCTGTATCGGCTTACGAAGGCACTCACAAATTGTCAGTTGCAATAGTTTTCTTAAACTGTTGACGAAGATGCAATCGTCTAATAACAAGAAATTCTTTTTGGTTTTTCTTCAGTTTGACTATTTATTTTTCATTACCATTGTGAATTTTTTTTTTCATTTTATTTCGTGTATAGTAGTGTATAATATAAAATAGACGTACAAATTAAGAAAAAATTGGATATGTGTTTAAAAACTTCCCAACTAAACGTAATGCAAACAGAAAATGTATATAGGTAGGTATAACAGCATTGTGATTTTGTCGAGGCACTAACTATACGCCATCATTGCCGTTTTCTAAGGATTATTTTTAAACGATTTACAAAATGTAGGAGGTTCTCAATTCCTGTGTATTTTATTCACATTACTTTTTTTTAACAAAAATTACAGCCCTTTTTCAATATGGCGGTAGATACGGTGCACTTTCAATAATGCGAGGGTATTTGTATATTTTGTATATTTTTGTTTTTTGACTCTATCTTAATGATGGCGGAACCCTTCGTGTTCAAGTCCGACTCACACTTGACCGATTTTTGTTATATCGATTAGATATTATAACATGTCAACAAAGGATCGTAAGTAGAATATTATAGGTAATAACTCAATCAGCAATTGAAAGCACTTTTGACCCCAACCTTGCAGTGTCGTTGATCCAAGACAGCGCGACTATATGCATTTAAATCGTGCTATTATTTCTTTGAATTTCCTCGCAAACGTTTGCTTTCAATACGGAGAAAATTGCTTTATTACATTCATGGTCAAATATCCACAAGAGGTTACCTTTCAAGGTTAGTTGCAAATTAAAGTTTATTCTTCAAGATTTTGTACATAGTATTACTCATTGTCTTTACCATATTCGATGTCGGCCGACTCAATTAAAATGAGTCGTGGTTTCATGTCTTCATACAGTAAGGATACGTGTTCCGTGAAATTCGAAGTTTGTGTTTAATATGATTCACATTGTATTTTTCTGTTTGCAAATAAATGATGAGCAAAACAACACCAAAACCAAATAGTCTAGTATATTATGATCTTGATCGTGCAAAATCGCAATATCAGGACTAAGACAGATTTTGGTCATAACTGTTTCAAATTATTATTTATTTCTATAGTTATCTGCTCTTTCCTGTGATACAGTATAATTGCTGTGCGGCTTTGTTTCCATCTTCATAAACGCAATTGATCCGATTGTGACTATTCGTAATGAATCGTCAGACAATGCTATCTAAGCGTTAGTCACATCGGCCAATAAGTTTTGAGTCTGATAGAAAGCGAAGCGTGACCTCGCGTGAGTCACTCTGAACGCGGTTTGGCGCCGAATATATACACAATTGGAAACGAGTCTCACTCCTTAATAGGCAGACAGCCCTTAGTTGAAAATTGAATAAATCAGCTTCTTAATAATTATATCCTCAACGCGATTTCGTCTTTATTGGAGTTCCATACTCCAACTACGCCAACGGGACCCTATTACTAAGATTTCGGTATCCATTTGTCACACTGTCACAGTAATAGTAAAAACAAAATAAAAATAATAACAGTTTATTTATATAAATGCCTATTTTTCCATTGTGGAAACGTGCGTATACCTACATTTACGTCTTCTTTTTTAAATCTGTAATTAATTACTAATAAGATTACAATAGATCATTAGCCAGGTCTTGAGGACTAAGATGAAATGCCTTTTACAAGTCTTTCCGTTATATAAACAAAAACTTGTACCGGATATTCCACATTTGGACTTTAAAATCGAGATAAAAAGACTCAAATATTTCGTGACTTTCAAACACTCCTTAGCAATAAGTATTTTCACATTCGCTTTAAAATGCATTTATTCTAAAAGGTTCTACACGCGTGCTTTCCCTGCAAAATTCTTTACATTTTCTCAAAGTAACTGTAGCACACTATGTACTTGATATTTTGAAAACATCTAACTGCTCTCAAAATAGACATTTAGATAACCTTATGAAATTTTGATTACCTTCATTTTGCTCTTCAAACAAAAAAAATGTTCGGAACTTCTGCGTAAAGTTGTCTTCGAGTCTTGAGTTTAATTTTATTAATTTTTCCTTTAAGCATCACTAAGTAAGAGATAGGTATTGTAATTTTCCAGACTGTGGTTAGTTTTGTGTTCTTTGTTCTGATTAATTCATTCGTCACTGTTCAATTACGTAACCTTCTAATTAGCAAATATATATTATATTACTCGTACACTTTATGTAAACATTGATATATGCTTACGTTAATTAAAATATGTTATACGATACGTAGTACAAAAATATAATAATATGATTTTGTTTGCAGTGTCCTATTTTCCTATATAGCATATGTACAGCTTGCTCTTCAGGTAAAAACGGCCATGTTGACAATAAAAGAAATATCCAGAACAAAAATCTACTGGAATTACATTCAGCATAGAATAGTAAATATC
>DWOQ01000437.1:0-11564 GCA_018251115.1 Codatractus alcaeus
GTGTATCGTCTTTGTGTGTGAACATGGCACCCACGACACAGGGAATCCTAGTGTGGGGCTGTGAGTGTAGAAAGCGTAAAAATTGGGGATTATTAATGGTGCTTCATCTTATATTGATTTATATTGAACGAGCCGTAAAACATTAAGAGACCAGTTACGTTCCAATATTCGATAGATATTAAGGGCTTGGTTCTAAGGAATTTAATAAAAGTAATAAACCTCCATGGTCAATAAATTAAGACAAGGTATATAGTAAGTTCTTTTGGTAATGCTATTCACACTACTTACGTTAGGATAGAGAGGTCCTTACATTTATTTAAGGATTACTGGATTACGAAATTGTGCAATAAAGAACCTGTGTATATTCGATATTGTTAAGATCATATATGCCATCAAAATATTTATCGGTAAACTTTTTTATTACAGACATTTATACTCAATAAACATGTGAACCGAATGTTCGTTTATGATAAATTTACCCTGTTGTTTCTCGATAAACATATTAAACATTAAACGTATCGGAGCGCCAGGTACTCGTACGATACGTAAACAATCGGCGTAACAACTGTAAACAATATAAACATCCGCAAAACGTAATCGTCCCCGGTGGATAGTAAACATCCATTGTTACGTACGGAAACATAACGTTTACTAATCTTTGGAATTCAGTAATGACGTTATTAAACACAATACATACGAGAGTCACCGTCTGTTGGATTCTTCGTAACGTATCCATTACGCTTTACGCTCTTAATTGGCAATTTGCGTTTTTCCTTTTTTCTTTTATGACTTTGTTAAGCCAGATGTTCTCGTAGACATTGGCGTAAGTATGTCTGCGTATAGTCTTAATACCACAAATCCGTATTTTGTCCTTTCTATTTTTACCTTCTGTTTAATATATTTATAATCCCATTGTAACAATTACCAGCTCGATTGCAAAAAAATATGTACCGAACCGATCAAAATCCACTTTCATCACTACGAGCAACAATTAATATTAAAACTATTATTCCTTATTGGTAGAACTAATATGATCTGGTTGTGTAACCTCAAATAAAGGCAAGAGTAAATAATTAAATCACAAACATAACACAATTGAGCAGCGTGGTGGAATATTTACAAGCCACCCGGCCGCTGGTCTTGTGATGCTACTGAATTCCCAAATAGCTCGAGGACTTCTTTACTTTATTTCGCTCTATACAAATCAAAAACAGCTTAATGCCCATTTGTGACTTAGAAATAACTTCCTCTTCCTCCACAAGTCATTTGCAGCCTAAAAGAACTCACAAAGTCATCATTAATACTTTGGTCTGTCTGTTTCTTCAAGTATATCTCGGAAACGACTGAAACTATTTAGACAGAATTTAAGGGGAAGAAACAACTTTGCACTGTATTATTTACATCGCATCACTCACGCTGAATTATAGGTAACTTTTTATTAACCCAAAAATACGTATGAAATAATCCTTATAAAACTAGTCGCAATCATTAAAAAACTACATTAAAATACATTAAAAAAGAAAACCTCAAGCAAACTGTCTGGTCAAAAGGTCATGAAAAACGGCCAAGTCAAGTCGGACTTGCACAAGACAGGTTCCGTAATACCATCATTAAGATCGAAAGAAACCTCAAACAAAAACACATATATATGTAGGCGCTGCAAGCGGGACAGATACAAATGTCATCTGATATCGGAAAGATATCTCTCTTCATGCGGGTGGTACTTTATTGTTAAAGCCTCTATTTTCCTTTTTTATTTAATATATATAATTATACCGGCCAAAGTAGTATATGTGAAAAAATTAGGTGTCCTACTAATTACGGGTCATAAAAAAAGGGCTGGGACAGTCGAACAGACGACAGCGGAGCCTTAGTAAGTGGAGCCTTAGTAAAGTGTTAAAGCCTTAATAAGGGGAGCGGGGAGAACCTTATTATCTTGAAAATCTACACCTAAATGTACAGTTCAACTATTTCACCGGTATTTGAAACGTTTTAAAAGAATTGTTCCCTTCCTGCGACCTAAACGCGGAGTCCGGCGGGCCGTAACCGCATATCAGGTCATGGTTGCCAGATTTAAATATCTTTTAAATAAACATCTGTATCTGTGTTAATTTCTTGATACGTTCCATTGCTTTCTTGGTTATATATGTAATCGAGGATCATCAAATCATTTTGTGTGGATGATTAAAAGTTTGAATTAGCAATGAAACGGCAAAGTGTATACAAAAAGCTTATATATGTAATATAGCGCCTAGAATAATTGTTATTATTACACATATAATGAGTATAACTTTTAACTTCAATAAAATAAAAAAGTATTAGGCAACCCTGAGTTACAAAACGGCTGATAAACAAGGGTCCTCGGGCGGAGCAGGTCTCCGTGATCCCTGAACCATGACTCACCAACACCGGGAGAGGCACACCAAAATTTCGATAACCTACACGAAGTGATGGAATGTATAAATAGAATTTTAATTTACCAAAACATTGAAAGAATCTATTAAATAAATGAATAATGTGTAGTGCAACTTATTTCTTTTGTAGACATTATGTGTATACTCTGTATCGTCCATTGTAGTTTTAATATAAAGGAGTCTATCTGTTACTAGACATGTAAATATGTACAAAGATTTACATGAAATCCCAGGAGTAGCTGTTATAACTAAAAGGTTATATAATACTAACGAATAAGACCTCTATATAGCCCACGTTTGAGACAGCTGTATGTCACGAACCTAAATCTTCGAGCTAGTTGAAATGAATATAAAAATCGTCCGCATACCACGAAAGACAAGTAAAAAACTAGTAGACATAGGCAAACATTTTTCATCTCATATCCTCCACGGAACTGACACAGTAGGGCTACTATTCAAACGACGTAATAATATGTACGTCGGAAAGAAATCGCACTGCTCGAAATAATACAACTTCCAAGAATATTCTAGTATGCTATTTTGATTTTTACGTTGACATTACTGTCTATTCTTAGAATGCGGTGCACGTTGTTATGTTTACCGTGGGCGACTCTATTTTTGTCGTAATCAACAAAAACACAGTCGTATATTGCGTATTCCTTAATATGAATTTAAAACATTATTTCATTTGACAAAAATAAAGAATATGACCTGTACCATCTTAAATATACATATTATGAACACGTCAGTGAAATATATTTTTTAAATATAACAAACTCTTTATACCCCAAAAAATAAGGGTTGTAATAACTATTACTATCGGACAGTTAGTGTTGAACGCAACGAAAACGACACTTTGAATCCGAAGGTAACCGATTTTAGCCGATAATCTTATAAAAAACCTCGATGTTTTATAAATATGGCCTCATATGTACGGTACTTTAATTAATTTCGACAAAGAACCACCAGAATGCATCGAAATTACATGTTATACCTCCCGACAAATAAATATTACGTCTTGATTTATCTTAAAGCATCTTTCAAGAAAATAAACATGTTTATAACATATTTTATTACGAAACGTAGCACCCACCACCCGCCGCGTCCATTAGCAGCGTTATTCATCACCATATACCACAGTAATGTAATAGGAGAAGCATAACATTTGCATGAAATACAGCACACTAACATAAATTTAGTTTCAGGACTTAAGTTATAAATATCCTTGAATAGAATTACGAACACTTCGGAAAATTTAATAACACAGCCTCCTCCCAATTACCTGGATGGAATATTAATGTGCCTCTCAAGTTGTACTAACATACCTAATGGAAAGGTAAAATTTAATACGAACGTGTACCACGATTTCCATTATTTGCAAGACACAGTATAACCGAGTATTATAGTATATAGTATATTGCATCAATAGGTAAATGACTGTCTTTTTGCTTGATCTTAATGACAATGGTAATGAACCCATCGTGTCTTTTTTTTATTGTACCTCTACAAATCTATGTTTAAACTCACACAGGAGGTGACCTTGGGTCAGCCGCAATCCCAATTTTATAAGAGGCAGATGGCCAGTAGCGAAGGCGGACGGTCAAGGAACCCGGAAACGGGGACCAAAACCATCCCTCCCTTCTCCATCATAGTCTTCTGTCCCCCCAGGCTTGAGCGCCATTAGGAGCTCGCCTCAAAAAAACCCGGTAAAGCTGTCAAGGCCACTACGGCCAACAGGAACTACACAATTCGAAAAAAATCTACCACGGAATTAGTGCCCATATCTGCATTTAATACGTCGTGTTATTCTTTACTACGTATGTAACATGTTTATGTCTTTAGGCCAACTTATGATTCAATAAAATCTGAATACTGTTCCAATTGTACACTTCTTAATGTTGTTGGCACATTATTGCATTATGAAGAGGTAAGTTGGAAAAATAAAGATAAACACTCTTACAAAAGACAGTCTGACTCGGAAGTGAGCGCGCAGTTGCAAAAGACTCTTTTCAACTGTAGAAGCATCCCTGTAACTGTCAGTTTATTGTAAGAAAGGAATTCTAGTCTTAAAATATTACGGAATAATACATGCAAATGCCAAGAGAATTTTGTAGTCTCTCGTCGAAGCAATAGTATGATCTTCTTTAAGGTTGAATGTACATGTATTTTAAAATCCAAAATTAAATAATTATGGTAAAATTCATGCATGCTACTGTACATACATGTTGTACGATGTAGACGCCCGTGATCACTAGAACGCAAGAAAAAACAATAATACAAAGCATACAAAGCTATCTAACCAAGATCTGACTGGTATGAATCAACACTATCCAGGGAAGACATTTCTAAGATGTATTCATTTTTATTTGCAGCTTTTACAAAATGTCATGTGCCTCTAATTACACCGACAATGCCTTCCGAAAATCAGTTCTTCTGTCGTGTCCTTTAAATACAGAACATTCGAAGGAAAATAGAAGGACCATAAATCTTCAATTTGTCCCCCAAGTCAATATTGAGCCGGCTCATTTGACTAAACGGCCTATTCTACTCACCGTTCTGTTTATTTAGCTGCCCTCGTAATCCTTAAGGATTCCCTTGCCCTTTCCGGCCTCAATCGATGAAGTCATTTTCCTCTAAGAGCCATTTACCTCTTAGAAGATTTAAACACGTCTTTATCTAAACGCCCCATTAGAGGAACGTACTCAAAACTACCGTTACTGCTCTTCCTTTTGATGTTGTGTTTATTTAGACTTCATTTAATCGCTCTCGTTATGCCTCTATAATGTGAGATCATAAATGCGATTGTTGGCTTTGTGCTTGCATTTCTTATGTGCCTATTATTAATAGAGATAGAGCTGTCATTAACCCGGGGATTTTCAATCATTGTTTTAGTTTGAAAGCAGAAACCACCCAGAACAAAATAAAAAGTCACCATATGCAATGCAATCCGTGCAGTTTTTGTGACCTAGAGTAACACGATGAACTAAATGAAGAATAAAATAAAACTTACAAAAATTCATTCGCAAACTGCGTCCCCACACGCTCAAGAAATTTCTGCGCGCAGCGCACACCTAAATCCAAAGAGGAGAGGCGTCCGAGAAAAACTTTTAATTGAACTAAAATATCTAGGGTTAGTTAAAATTTTTAGCGACTTTAATTTTTTGGTGATGTGAATAGTAGTGAATACAAATAACTACACAAATACATTTATTTTTTATTCCTTCAGTATTGTTTCCTGAAGTAGTTTTTAATATTCTTCAAGACTAATGCATTCGAAAAAATAATATTCGTTTCCAAATATTGCAATGAACATGAACGTAGCGCCACAAGCGCAATCTCGTTGGTTATATTTTATATTGATATTATATTTTAAACGTCACTTATCTTAGTTACGTTATCTCTTGTTATCGTCCTAAATAGATTTTCGTGTATGTATTCACAAGCACGTTATTAATTAGAATATTATCTTTAACAAGATAAGGATGTCTTAAACCTCAAAATGACTTAAGTCTATAATCTCATGCTTATTAATACACAAATGTTCCAGAAATAAGTACTAGTGTATTGAACGAAGCGATTTATTTTTCTTTCCTTATCTATTGAAACATTGTTAACTTACATGCAATACGAATTCCTGCAATTGACTTTTACTTATATTGTGGTGTGATGATTGTAAGGATTGGTCCTTCTACGAAAGAAGGCCATGCTTAGGCCATATCATCACTTACAATCCGAAAACGACCTACTCTTAAAGGGCCACCAATAAAACCTTATTCGTTTGTGACACGAAAACTAAACCGTAATAAACCTAAAAAGCATGTTGCAAGACATATTCCCGTGATTCCGTTCCTCGCACTAGGAAAGCGAACGTAAAGCCGACTTGAGGAGCACAAAGAACTTTCTGCGTCTTTACCTGTCGCGCCTTTTGACACACCTTAATGCAGTTTGTGTTAACAGTCGACATTTTGCTTTATACGAGGACTCAAGTCCTAATTTTTATGAAGACCAAGAATATCTAAAGATAGGGTTAAACCAAACAATGATACGTCGAGTTAAAAAAACAATGTCACTTCTGGAACGTACTTCAACATTTGTTTTTACAAAATTCCCTCATGCAAGTTGTGAATACCTCGATGCTTAATTTTTTAACAACTATTATTGTTTTGGGCACTTTTGGGTCTCCATAATACCAACCAGCGGGTCCGTGCATTAGTTTCAAATATGTTGAAACCTTAAATGACTAATTTATATTCGTACTAGCCTGACCTTTTTTGAGGATACAGAGACCCGTCCGTTCAATTAATACGTTGAGAATAATTTATGCGTAAGACAAAGACTATGTACATTTGTAATTCCATTTGGACTCTTTTGTTCGACAGCAAACATAAAAAAGCTTACGACTAATGGAATTTAATTTTCTTTTCTTGATAAATAAATATAGTACCAAAAGACTTCGTGAATGGCTACGGACCTCTTTAAATTCATTTATTGACTTAAAAGGAATATAGGGAGATTGGAAACTTCAACGAAAATGGAGCAATACGTGATATGAGTTAATATTAATATAAAACGTTCTATATACATAAAAAACATATGCTACATACAAAATATGATACATACAACATATGATGACAATATTAATAATAATATGCTTCGGAGTTGTAACATCGGACTTGGATTCACCACTAACCCTTTCCACCAATCCGCATTGGAACAGCGTGGTTAGGTATGCTCCACGCCTTTTCCAGTTGTGGGGAGAGACACGTGGCCAGCAGTGGTACACAAAAATGATTGCAGGCAGTTGTAACATAGATGCTTCTCAAGTCTATAGAAATGTGTAATTCAGTTTTAAACTGTGCTGTGTTCTGGTTTGCAGAGTCTGGTAACAGAGACACACTTATGAGAGGCATTACCAAATAATCTTTAAATTCTATCTAAGGTTGATTAAGGATGTCCACGAAAGGCATCATTGCCTGCATGCTCTTTTGTTATTTAAAAAAAAGTGCAGTATATACAGTCCATATGCGAATTTGTACGATGCCTTAATGTTTCTCTTTGGTTTGTTTTAGATTAAAATTAGAATAAACCCAATTGATTGTGGGTGGACTTTATTCTGTAACAACACAAGTTTATATAGAGATATGTCTTACCTTGAAAAAATAAGGATTCCTTTTTTAAAAACTGAAAATCAATGTTCACAGATGAGTATCAGGCGGAACCGTGCACGCCTTAAGTATTCCTATGCGTGTACTGATTATAACGTGCAGTAACTAACTCACCTACGTAGCGATTATCGTAGATAACAGTATATCTCAGTTTTTGCCTCGCATTAACTCGTTTACCCAACGGTGTGAGATAAATTATCTCGTACCTAAACTTGATTACTATAATAATAAACTGCTTACTACATGCCTACAATACGTTTCCACGCCTACTCCAAAATGCGAATCCATTGCGAATTTCTAAATTTTCAATCAATCATTTCTTCCCCGTCACTTGACAGGACGTTGAAGCAAAATCATTCATCGTAATTGTTCTGATTGGATTTCTCTTTGATGTCGAAATCGTTTGAAGAACTTTTATATTAATTCAAATACTTATTTGTTGTACGCGATTCTTATGAAAAGTTCTCTTTTACACAGATTTGAAAATGTAAAACTAAACCCCGTACCCACTGACCATAAATCAAGGTTTAATTATTACAAACCCCTTTTATACTTTTATACTTTTATAGGTAATAAAAAATCTGAATGTGCATTAATTAACATTTAGTTATGTTTATGTTTTTGTAATCCGAAGCAATCAATCAGTTAAACGTATTGACACTATAAAAACGCATTAAGAAAAAGATTCTTAGAGAAAAACCGCTAATATAACCTCCTCTAATTAATGGATGACCCTTAATACTTTTTTAATTACTTGTGTTCATCATTCAAGCATCGCCTTATCTATTCGCACTTCCTTTTAGTTTTCTGGACTCGATTAAGTCCTAAGCGAGTTCATTTCATTTGCAACCGAATCAAGTTTTATCGCAGCTCGTTAGGGTACATTTTGAATTAACATTTGATTGCGTGGCACGATCCGCAGTGGGCAGCAGGCCAGAGCTCCGTCCCAATGGAAATCACGTAAACAGCGAGATGTCTGTGACAAAATTTCACAACCACCCTTAATAATGCCGAGACAGTGTGCACATTTCATTCATACAATACGAGATACGTTATATTATTAATTCAAGTCCACAATTCCACATTGGATCGTCGTGAAAATACGTTGTCTGTGCTTGTACCTACAGTGCATTTCCCTTGAGATCACGGACTGTTTCTTAGTCACGACAACTTTACTTATTAATAATCAATTGAACTTTAATTTCCATATAATTTATTTACCTAAATAGTTAAACTTATGGCCAAATTAATGCTTGTGTTTCAAATATTAGTGAGAACAGGCAAACACATTTTCACAATGTGCTTGTGGAAAAAAGCATATAAACAACTTTTTTTGTTGTTTTTGTTGTTGTTGTAATTGTATTGTTGTTCGTAGAGCTGTTAACGTATACATCAGATAACTAGATTGTTTTTCTTACGAAAAATGGCAACAGTAATAATCTGATGATAAATGTTTATTCGTTGTGTGGGTGGACTTCCATTGCTCGTATTAAACTTGTACATAATGAGTGCGTCTTTAATGAGTGCATTGAATGATTTATTTTGAGACCGTTACAAAAATATAAAGTTTAAATATAAAATTATTTATGTGAGTATACATTTTCGTGATTTGTACACACCATTAATTATAGTAATCTTGTACGTTTAAATTTACTATAACAAGAGCAAAGTGCTTAGTAAATCAGCCGGATGACTGTTTGTATGGCCGGCGAGGAAAATATATAATCATTACATTAATGTATTTAAGCTGTGATTAGCGACCTTATGTCATATAGACTATTGTTCATTTTCACGAAGAATACCAATAATAATTTTCACTAAACCAAAATTTGGCGAATAATATATTCGTGAATAAAAGATTACCGTGACTGAAAAGAAAAAGAACACCCTAACTGTAATTTTTATTCTGCTTTTATGGTGTAACTAATTATGCAACAAAGTGCTCTAGTTAATGAATATTAATACTTACACAATCTGCCGAAGCTAAGGGACAAGCGCTTTCGGAGCTTTTGCATTTTGCTCATAGCGCCTCCCCTTTTTTCGCGCATTGTCACACCTGTGGGCAATCAAATTATAATAATTAAATTAAGAATTGGAATTATAATTATAGTATAGTAACAATAACTTAATTCTCAAATAATAAAGATCTTAATTCTCAAATAATGGGGATCTTATTTCAAAAGTATTCCACCGTTTATTTCTCTGTTAATTAAGAAGAATGTAGTGAAGAAATATTACTTAGAAAGAACTTTATATATGTTTAGGAAATTTCGTGAATTAATTTTCCAAATGTGTAAAGACTATCTACTCTCACTTAATAAACATGATGGAATTTAGCTTTCCTTGTTATCAAATATGATTCATATCCGAATGTATAGAGAATTAAAATTTAATATTGTTCTTTTACATAATATTTATTTCATATTAATTTAAAATCTATACTATTACTTATGTAATTTATTCTATAATAAGGATTAACCGGGAATATATGTGTCCAGAGAGTAATTCCCGGAACTATTCAAACGATCACCAAACAAAAGCGAGATATATCTCATTTATACGAAATATCTACAAATTGTTCAACTCGAGCAAAATTTTGAAGACGTTAGTGTATACTTCATAGTTTAAATTTGTAATTAAAATGGTAAATTTATCATTAATGACATTGTAGTAATTTTCATTTCCTGAAATATAAGCATAAAACGACGTATTTTAAATTAAACCTAGCTAGATCGATTGATCGCTACCGAAAGCCCATGCATATTAAATTTCGTGAAAATCGTTGGAGCCGTTTCAGACTATATATATATGTACATACATACGAACGTCCAAGTATCGCTCGTTTAAAGGTATTAGATTACACACAGGCAGTACGTAACGAGCGTTGCAATGGACACGCTGCGCATAAGATTTACTATTCACGGGCACGCCACTTCGTCAGCACCTCCCCTAAGTTTATAGCCAGAGACATCATAAATTGCAAATTATATCCAAAGTAATTAATATTTTAATTGCGAAAATAACTGTGTCTGTCTGTTACATTTTCCCGCCTCAACCGCTAAATTAATTTTGATGAATTTTGGTATAAAGGTATATAGGAACTTAGGGAATGGTGAAGGCGGAAATAGAGGATGTAAGTTTTTATTTGAAACCAATCCTTTGCCAATTTAGGGGTATATTTCATATATTTAGAGATCGATGAAAACAGAAATAAAAAAATTAGCTACTCGAAGTACTATTTCTATGCATACAAAGTCGCGGGAAACAGCTAGTATGAATTTATTCCCAAATCATAAATTACTGTTGACCAACGCTTCATGTGCAATTAAAATATAAGCATGAGAATTAAAAACCAAAGTAAAAAAAAATCTAGGAAAATGTCCAGCACTGGGCACGATATATACGATACAAAAATATATATATATGACACAAAATAAATACTGAATTCCTAGACATCCATTCTTGTTATCGATAGATTTAAGACCCGTGGAGTCTAAGGTGAAATGAAAAACCAAATTTTATGTGCTTAACTATAGTTGCTGCAAACAATTGTCAACAGGTAGGCTGCCTAAGGCTGTCACGAATACTAAATGATTAATTTCATTTTCATCTCTATTTAGAATATTACCAACACATACATTACATTCACATAGGCAATAATTATTATACGGATTCTTGTCTAATATATTTTCATATAAATCCGTAGCGAACCTAAGGGTTGATAGCCACGCTGTCATAAATCCCTAGTGAGATATGGGACAAGCCGTAAATTAGCAGCTGAGATTTCTAACGAAACGACACGGAGAATCAAGGAACGGCCGGAAGGAGGTCAACGCGGCGGATATTACAAAGAGAGATTTAGCTCGATTTATATGTGACTCGGATAAGTCTCACGGTCAAATAGACCGGACCGACTTTACCCGGGTCATTACCCAAGTAAACTCCGGTGGATGGTATGACCATTCATTTGTCTTTAAAATTGTCT